>CAUYRT010069478.1:0-78677 GCA_963574885.1 Lepilemur ruficaudatus
AGCTACTCGGGAGGCTGAGGCAGAAGGATCGCTTGAGCCCAGGAGTTTGAGGTTGCTGTGAGCTAGGCTGATGCCACGGCACTCTACAGCCCAGGCAACAGAGTGAGACTCTGTCTCAAAAAAAAAAAAAAAAAAAAAAAAAATTATATATAAAAAATTGTATCTCACCATTAATTCTTATTCCAGCATTGGTCAATGGGACTTATAAAGCTTAAGTAGTTGACGTTCCAAAAATAAAGCAAAAATCCATTTGCTAAGACACTTATTTCTGAAATACATCATGCAGAATAAAAAGTTCTGTAGTTTTTGAAAGTTATAATAGATGGATTAAATATTTAAATATGTTTAAAAAATGAACCATATGTAAAAGTACTAGGAGAAAATACAAGTGAAAATTTATGTAAATTTGAGATAAGTAAAATCCTTCTAAGCATGACCACAAAGATAAAAACATAAAGGCAAAGACTGTGATTATTTTTATAAGAGGGTAAAAATTTTAGACAGCTAAAAAAAAAAAAAACCCAAAAACAAACAAACAAAACCAAGAAAAAACACTGTCGTAAGATTCAAAGACAAACGACAAACTGAAAAACACATTTGTAACAAATATTAAAGATTAATAGTCTTAACATTCAAAAATATTTAAAATCAAACCTCTAAAAACACCCAGGCAATAGTTACAAACAAGTAATTCACAAAGAAATACAAATGGCCAGGACACTAACGAAAAGATGTTCAAGTACAGTCATAATAAAAGAAATGCATGAAAACTGATTTTTGCTTATCAGAATAACAGACAGAAAAAGAGTAACAAAACTCATTTCTGCCTAAAGGACAAGGGAACTTGAACTCACATATCCTGTTGGTAAAAACGTAAACTGCAAACAACTTAAAATTTCAATAATAAAAGACTATAGTACAGTTCAAAAGTGGTATGACGCTGTCATCCAAATAATGAAGTAGATTCATATTTAATGATGAAGATACTTATGATGTTCTCTTGAGGGTACAGGTTGAAAGGTAGCATGTGTGGTATGATAGCATTTATGTAAAATCATGCTTATACAGATTAAGTGAAAGTACATTCACCAAGTATTAACAGTGGTTACTCACACATAGTGGGGTATAGGTAGTATTATTTTTCCTTGAGTTTGTAGTTACTTACATATTTACCTTTATAATTGTCCCCCAAAAGAGTTGGTGTCTTTTTTTTTTAAAGCTGCACTGACCCATCAGCTAACAATTTTAAATACTTACCAGCAAATATCAACATGGTTTGTGTTCTCTCTCTGCCAGACAAGGGAAAGCACAGTATAGTGTTCATGAAAATTTTACAAAGCCAAGATCATGATCAAGTGCTACTAAAGAATGCCCAGCTTGAGGTCTTACCTGTCATTATATTATCACCATCATTTACTATATACAAAAATGTAAAGCTACATTGCTATGGTTTTGTTCGTTTGTTCCCCCAAACCTCATGTTGAAATTTGATCCCAATGTTGGAGGTAAGGACCTAATGGGAGGTGTTAGGCCATAAAGGTGGACATCTCCTAAGTAGATTAATGCCCTGCCTCTGGGGTGAGTGAATTCTTACTCTATTAATTCCTGGGAGAGTTGTTTGTTAAAAAGAGTGTGGCACCTTCCCCCTCCTTCTCTTGCTCCCTCACTCACCATGTGATCTCTGCACACATGGGCTCCCCCCCTTCATCTTCTGCCAGGAGTGGAAGCAGCCTGAGGTCCTCGCCAGAAGCAGATGCTGGTGCCTCTTGTACAGCCTGCAGAATGCTGAGCCAGATAAACCTCTTTTCTTTATACATTACCCAGCCTCAGGTATTCCTTTGTAGCAACACAAAACCAACTTGGACATACATTAATACTTACAAACTGGAAGTACCTAATCTTTAGGTCAAATGCCAAGAATGCTTTCCAATTTCAAAACATATTACAAAGATACAGTTATCGATCAAGACTGTGTCATACTGGTATAAGGACAGACATAGATCAATGGAATAAAAAGAACAGTCCAGATATAAATCTATACATTTATAGTGAATTGATTTTCAACAAGAGAGGCAAGACAGTTCATGGGGAAAGAATAGTCTTTTTTCAACAAATGGTGCTGTAAAAACTAGATATCTACATGCAAAAGAAGAAAGTTAGACCCCTACACCTCATACCACACAGAAAAATTAACTCTAGCTGTATCAAAGACCTAAATATTAAGAGCTAAAATACTTTTTATTAATAAAATTCTATAGAGGAATTCTAAGAATAGGGCTGGGTGTGGTGGCTCATGCCTGTAATTCCAGCACTTTGGGAGGCTGAGGTGGCAAGATTGCTTAAGGCCAGGAGTTCAAGACCAGCCTGGGCAATACAGTAAGACACTGTCTCAACAAAAAATTTAAAAATTAGCCAAGGACAGTGGACTGCACCTGTAGTCACAGCTACTTGGGAAGCTGAGGTAGAAGGATTGCTTGAGCCCAGAAGTTTGAGGCTACAGTGAGCTATGATCATGCTACTATACTCCAGCCTAAGAGACAGAGGGAGACCCCATCTCAAAAAAAAAAAAATTCTAAGAATAAAATTCTTAGAAGAAAACATAGGTATAATCTTCATGACCATGGATTATGCAATGCTTTCTTAGATGACACCTAAAGCATAAGAAGCCAAAGAAAAGGTCAGATAATTTGACTTCATTAAAATTTGAACTTCTGTGCTGTAAAGGTCACTATTAAAAACATGAAAAGACAACACATAGGATGATAGAAAACATTTGCAAATCACATATCTAATAAGGGTTTAGTATCTGAACATATAAAGAAGTCTTAAAACTCTGTAACAGAAAAACAAATAACTTTAAAATGGACAAAGTATTTGAATAGACATTTCTACAAAGAGATATATAAATGGCCAATAAGCACATGGAAAGATGCTCAACATAATTAGTCATTATGGAAATACAAATCAAAGGAGATACACATCTCACAGCCAGTAAGCATGGTTAAAAAAGATGGACAAGATATGGAGAAATTGCTCATACATTGCTATTGGGAATGTAAAATGGTGCAGCCAAAAAGTTTGGTGGTTTTCAGAAAGTTAAACACAGAGTTACCACATGATCCAGCAATTCTACTCCTCGGTACATACCTGAGGGAATTAAAAACACATTCACAAAAAGACCTCATGGTAGCATTATTCATAAGAGCTAAAGAATGGAAACAACCCAAATGTCCATAAACAAAATGTGGTTTATCCATACAATGGATTATTCAACCATAAAAAGAAATGAAGCACTGCTATGTGTTATAACATGGATGAACCTCGAAAACATGCTAAATGAAAGAAATTAGACACAAAGGCTATGTGCTGTATTATTCTATTTAATAAAATGTCCAGAATAGACAGACCCATAGAGATAGAAAGTAGTTCATGGTTGCTGGGACAAAGAAGGAAGGGGGAAATGGGGAGTGACTGCTAAAGGGGACATGGTTTCTTTTTAAAGTGATGTAAATGTTCTGGAATTAGATAGCGGTGGTGGTGGTTGTACAACCTTGTCAATATGCTAAAAACCACTGAATTGTACACCTCAAAATGGTAAGTTTTATGGTATGTGAATTATGTCTCAGTTAAAAATTACCAAAAAAAAGAAAAAAAAAAGATGGCAAACTTTAGATACAGTGTGTGACATTAGCATAAGTATAGACACATATAGATCAGTGGAACAAAACAGAGTCCAGAGGCAGTCCCACATATAAAAAGTTATTTGATTTTCAACAAAGATGCCAAGTTAATTCAATGGGAAAAAGATATTCATTTTAACAAATGGTCTGGAACAAACTGAAGAGCAGTATGGATAAACATGAACCTCAACCCTTATCCTCACAACAGATAATAATTAACTCCAAGTGTAGAAAGCCATTGTGACCTTGTTTGTATTAGGCAAGAATTTCTTAGGACTGAAAAAGGCAGGAAAATAGGAAAAAAATAAACTAAAAAATTTGACTTCATCACAATTTAAAACTTCTGCTTTTTCAAAGGCACTATTAAGGAAATGAAAAGGCAAGTCACAGACTCAGAGAAAGTATTTGCAAATCACATATACAATAAAAGATTTGTATGAAAAACAAATAAAGAACTTTTAAAACACAATAATAAGATATACAATCTAATTTTAAAATGAGAAGCCCAATGAGCCTTTGCAAATATCTGGTGGTAGGGAGCTTGGCAAATTTTCTCCCACAAAAGCAATGATACAACTCAGCAGAACTGTCAAAATGATCATTTCAGAGCTTTGGAAATTGACCAAAGGCATGCAACAAATTAAGAAACATGCATTTAAGAAAACCTACTGCACCTTGGTAAGAAGAGTGGAGTCTGTGGATTTATAGCCTGAGGCTGCTTCCATCTCCCCCTCCCCCAGTGCCCCAAGTTCTGTGGTACCATAGTTCTACCCGGGCAGGGCAGGTGGTGAAGGCCTGTGGTCTCCCTGCTGGAGGCCGCTGAATTGATTTGGAGCAGAATGTGGGCAAAACTCACACAGCAGGGGTATTGCTGGAAACAATATCAATTTCAAACAAAAAGGGAAGGACAACATTGTAGCTAGGTTGAGATACTGGTTGGAGCAAGCAACAGATGGGCAGAATAGCCAGAAATTCAATACAGAGAACTGGAGAAGGGAGAGAGCAGTGAGGAGTGAAGAGGGTGCACAAAGCTACATGCATATGACCCAGCAATTCCATGTGCAGGTACTTACCCAAGACAAATGAAACATATGTCCACACAAAGACTTGAAAGCAAGTGCTCATTACCCAGAAAATAATAAAATAATAAAAGCATTATTCATAAAAGCCAAAGAAGTGGAGACAATCCAAATTTCCATCAACTGGTGCATGGATAAACAAATGCGGTGTATCTATACAATGGAGTAACACTGAGCAAAAATAAGGAAAGAATTACTAATACATGCTTAGCTTAACATGAATGGTATTCAGAAACATTGTTAGGTGAAAGAAGCCAAATGCAAAAAGCTGTATTTTGTATGATTTCATTTATAGGAGATATCCAGTAAAGGCAAATCTATGGAGACAAAAAGATTAGTGGTTCCCTGGGGGTGGAAGAGGGGGAAATGGGGGTGATTGATAATGTATGTGAGGTTTCTTTAGGTTGATGAAAATATTGCAAAATTAGATTATGCCGAAGACTGCACAACTCTGTAAACATACTAAAAATGACTGAATTGTAAACTTTTCATGGGTGGATTTTAAATCATACCTCAATAAAGCTGTTAAAAATAATGGGATAAAGAATTGAACAGACCTTTTACCAAAGAAGATACAGGAATGACAAATGAATACATAAAAAGATGTTTAACGTCATTAGTGATTAAATTCAAACTAAAACCACGAGGAGATACCACTACATATCCACTAGATGGGCAAAATTAAAAAGACTGACAACACCAAGTGTTGGCAATAATGTGGTGAAATTGCAACCCCCATATGTTGCTGGTGGGAATGTAAAATGGTACAGCCACTTTGAACAACTGTTAGATGGTATCTTATAAACAAATACCATACAACTCGGCAATTTCACCCCTAGATGTTTATTGAAGAGAAATGAAATCACATGTTCACACAAAGATTTATATACAAATGTTCATAGCCACTTTATTCATAATAGGCCCAAACTGGAAATAGCCCAGGTGGCCACCAAAAGGAAAATGAAAAACTATAGTATATTCATATAATGAAATACTGCTACTGATTCAAGCAACAACACTGACGCTTCTCACAGATACTATGTTTAGTGACACAAGACTTAAGCAAGTTAAGTACATACTGAGTGATTCATCTAATTTACAGTGACACAAAGCGGATCAATGGCTGCCTAGGGCTGAAGGTAGACGGGAACTGACTGTAAAGGGACCTGAGGTAACTTTTGAGAGATGATGAAAATGTTTCCTATTTTGGTTGTGGTGACAGTTACACATATGTATAAGTTTGTCCAAATTCATCAGATTGTGCACTCAGAATGGGTGTTTATTTGTTACACGTATATTATAACAATAAAGATGCTTTTAAAAAGCAGTGAAGAAAAGATTTTATTAGAAATATAAAACCACTCTTACTGAGGCAACAGGCCTCTAAAAATGGAAACAAGTTAAATCTGAGTCTGGCTGGCTCTACCACAATGCTAGTGCCTGCAGTATGTTCATCTGCTTTCACCTTTGTGTTAGCAGCACTGATATGTCAGGGTCTGGCACAAGGTATAAGACCATTACCAGATGTACATTCAAAGAAAGGGTTTTCCCATGACTTCAATAACCTTACACCTTGTAAGATCTGACACAAATGCTTATTCAAGGACTAAGTTTCAAACATCATGTTATCTATATATTTGTTGTACTATATATAAATGACTAGTAACCTTCTGCTAGGAATACTGAACCATAAGCTCCATAAGGGCAGGAACTACCTTTTTTCCTCATCGATGTATACGCAGTGTCTCAAATAGTATCTTACATCTATCAACTGTTCAATAAATATGTGCTAAATGAATGAACTGACACTCCCAGAAAACTGTATTTATACAGTGTACAGTTTTCTGTATTTATAGTTCAAACAACTCCTACACATTCTTTTTCAGAGTGAGAAGACTTCTGAGGATTACCAACATAACTGTAAAAATGAAAATCAGACTATAGTTACGTATTTTGGCCTCAGTAGCTTTCTAGTGATTGATATGGGTATAACAGAATACTATTTCTGAATTATTAACTCCTACATTTTTCATTCCTGGTACTTAAACTTCTTGTGCTCCTTGTTGCTTATGGCAACTCAGTGACTCATTGGTGGCCGCTGCTTCAGGACGGAGAGACGACAAGGATAAAACAAAGACATTACTGCTCAGTCATGAGTGTTCAAGTTGATTTTGTTTTAAAATCCAAAGGAAAAGAAAACAGTCTGAAAGTCAAAGGGCTTTTGATTTTGTCAGAGCCAAGTTCTGGAGGCAGAAAGAGCTTTTAGGAATTCACAAACTTTACTGTGAAAATCAAGGATCAGAGCCTGGCTGAATTAGGCAGTTTATTCTATAAACCATGAAACTTAGAGAATGCATAAAGATGTCAGAGCAGTTCTCTCATCCAAAAGGAGTCAAGAATTTGATCAAGCAGAAAAGAGAACCGAAGGGAATGCAGCTAGAGCTTAGCTGCAGAAGATGAGACATCCTTGGTACCCTTTCTTCTTCATAGGTTGACACTCTAATCTGGGCTATGGGAGAAAACTCTAGATAGGTTGTACACTGCCTATACAACAAAATCACATAGAACAATAAACTCAGAATCTCTGGGTGAGGTCATGGCCTTAATATATTTAACGAGCTGCCTCTGTATTCTCTTTTTCCTTCCTGAATTGACCTAATGTTTAGCTAAGTGTTGAAAGCCACTGACTCATGAGGATCCCAAAGCAGGACATAACGTTTGCCTTCCCAGTATGTAGCCAACTTTATAGACAAATTCCCTGCCAATCTCTACCTACTGACTCCATTCAGCATGGCACTGAGCACAGAATCCCTAGGCAAACTAGGGAACATCTTTCTGAAGATGGCTTAGACTTGACTACTGGTGCCTTTCATGCGAGATTTTGAAGAGTCTCAGTTTTTTGAATAAGGGTCTGGTGGACAACTTTAGCAGTTTAAGCATGGATGTGGTAGGAAGTCAACTATAGCCAGAAGGCCCAAAAGTCATGAAAATGCCTCCACAGAACTCAACACAGGGGTCAAATATGACTACAGCTACTCATCAGCACTGCTCAAAATTCTGATTAATCATTTAGCTAAAAACCTCACAAACACACCAACTCCTAACTAGAAAACTGAGCAGTTAGTTATTCAAAGCCTGTGTGTCCTCACCAAAAAAGTATAATCACAATAAAAGCCAGTGCTATCCATAAATGCACATGAAGAGGACCCATTAGATTCTCAACCTTTCATTCCTGGCTCTTTTCAATAAAAAAAAATTAAAAATTGCCTCAATTTAGTAACAACATAGGACAAGTTCTGCTCATGCGTAGTATTAATAGTTACATCAACTTTGAAAGAACCCCAAGAGTCTTTAGGAAATGGAATTACAAGGCCTTAAAAAATACTCAGGTAAGGATAGAGAGGAGTGGAAAAATCTCCCAGAGTCATCTGGACCTGACCTGCACAGTAGCTACTGGTCACATGACTCTGGAGCACTTAAAATGTGGCTAGTTCTGAATAGAGACATGCTTTAAGTATAAAATACACACCAGATTTCAAAGACTGAAAAAAAGAATGTAACATATCACTTAAAATTTTTTATATTGATAGTATGCTAAGATATCAGTTTGGATATTTAAATACCTTTGGCCTTTGTAATGTTTGAATTCCAACAACAGATGAACTGTATACCATTTGGTTTTCTTGATGGATAACATCTGAATATCTGGATAATGAATAGCCTTGGCATTTACAGATTTAACGACATTTCAATTCAAGTACTAACACACTACCTTGAAAGCTTCATGATATAATTTAATATTTTTCTGAAATATAAATTTATATTGCTAACACTGTACAGTCTATGTTCAGTTACCTAACGAGTTAGCTGGTCACGAAATGATCAAGCCAATTAGAAAGCATTAAAATCTCAAATTGACTTAGTTGGAAAGATATTTTTTGGTTACATAATCTTTAAATCTCATAAAATAATAAACACTGAATTCAAAAGTTCATGGAAAATGTTACCAGAGGAATAAGGCACTAAATGGCAGGATTTAAAAGCCCTGTTTTATAATTATAGCATCATTAAGGTACTGCAGAAAAATTATTATTTTTACACACTTTATGTTGGATATCAACTCTCAAACCACATGGTGATTATTTGTAAATACAGGGGTTTTAACCTTAGGATACATCCCTTTCAGGTGTTATGTTTCTACTATTTGCACAAGCTTTGCTTTGCAGGAATTCTTGGTCTAGGAAGTCTCAAGTTATCTAAAGTAGAACCTCTGAATCAATCTGGAGAAACCTGTGAAAACTTGAATGGGTTTTCCCATGGATATGTTACATTAATTTGGAGAATTCATGTGGAGAACTGTCTCCTTGACCCATAAGGATATCCCAAGGTTTCTGCTGCTCCTCCACAAATGAAATGTAAGTTTACCCATCCCCATTTCCTATCCTTTGCTAAACAAAAAAGATCATGATGGTGTCAGCAGCAAACTATATATAGCCTTCTAAGAAGTAATAAATCTCTTCTGGTCCTCCTCACCTAGCCTAATCCAACCTATCTTAGCAGCATCCATCAAGACAGCAGGCTCCATCTTTCCCATATGTTTGCTTCAACAAGACTCTGATTCCAACAGCAACTTTATTTTTGCTGTGAAAATCTGAGAAGACTCATATGATGAAAGGAGCATGAGACAAATGAACCAAAGAGAAAACCTGAAGAATGCTTCTGAATGCGTCTCAGCATTTCACGAAATAAAGCAGGGATAGCATAGCCCCATTCTAGTAGGCAACTGCAGCTAAAGGAGGAGGTGGATACCAGGAGGGGTCCAACTCAACCAAGATACACATTGTTAAACTAGCTCAGTGTACTCCACTTAGCATGTACATACGGACTCTCCTAATAGTGCTCACAATATGTTTGGGTCTAGGTACCTCCTGAACCCTAACAGGTACTGCTATGGTTTGAGTATACATCCCCTCTAAAACTCATGTTTAAACTTAATCCCCAGTGTAATGGTATTAAGAAGTGGGGCCTTTAAGAGGTGACTGGGCCATGAGCGCTATGCCTTCATGAATGGATTAGTGGGTGGGTTATCACAGGATCAAGTTAGATATCACAAAAGGGGGTCTGTTACAAAAGCCAGTTTGTCCATCTCCCATGATCCCCCTCACCATGTGATGCCTTTCACAGTCTCAGAACTCTGCAGAGAGTCCCCACCAGCAAGAAGGCCCTCACCAGATGCAGCCACTAGACCCTGGACTTCTCAGCCTCTAGAACTGTTAAGAAATAAATTTTCTTTATAAATTACCCAGTTTCAAGTATTCAGTTATAGCAAGAGAAAATGAACTAAGACAGACAGACAAATACACACACACACTCCCTGAATTCTCACAACTTGCTAACTATTCCTGTGTGGCTTCTCTCTCAAGGCTCTGCCTCCCATTTAAGATCCAATTCCTTCATTTTAGACTTGTTCTTTATGTCTGGTTCTCCAGCAGATACTTCTATCAATAATCAGCTTTCCTCAGGTAGGGATTGAACCCTTTAATACGTGGAAAAAGTACAACTAGAAGTTGTCCTTGTCTTCTCTCTCATCCCTTATATCTCAGTGACTACCAAGATGAGTCAATTCTGCTCTCTAAATCTTTAAATTCTTCCATCCTTGCTTTTCCTACTGCCATTGCCTAAGTTTTACCCCTCATCACCTTGCCTGAATTAGTAAAAATTTTCTAACAGGTCTCTCTGCCTCCGATCTCATCCCTCTCCAATCTTAAGTATAAATGTGGTTATCTTTTTCCTGCTTAAAAACCTTCAATCATAGTTTGGCACATACATCTCCTCCACAAAATTTGTGATCTGTTTACCTCTCTAGACACAGCAACTCTCTAAGAGTGCCATGCTTTTGTCTTGTCTTTGTAAGCTTTCTGCTTGGGAATACCCTTCCCAAACTTCCCTCTTCACATGTTTCTTTATTCATATTCCCTAGAGCTACAATCCATTTGTTCTCAAAGACTTAGTTTAACCATTTTCTAGCCTAGTCTGAGTTTAATAAGTCTTTGTCCCTCCACAACACCTTGTACATGTGACTCACAGCCTTTATTATTCTCTTTTATATGCTTGTTTACTTATTTGCTTTACCTACTAGAAATTAAGTTCCTAGAAGTCTGCTATCTTTCATTTCTATGTTCTTGGTTCTTAACAATCTACTGAATCAAGTGGTGCTTAATGTATAGTTGCTAAAATAGTAAAGTCACTAGATTTTAGTGAGAATGGAAATCAGAACCCATAGTCTTCTCTACTATACCTAGGTTGCTTTAAAAACATTAGTTAAGGTCATAGATATTATTATTACACCTCATGACTAGAAATAACAAAAATTATTCATAAATAGGCACAAATATCTTTATCGTTTATACTGGCCACTAACATTAAGCGCTTACCAATGCCAGTTGTTTGCATACATGTACTTTACCATTTAATCCTCACAGCAAACCTGTTGCAGAAAGTAGTATTACCTCTTTTTACAAAGGTGAGGCCTTTATCTTGCCCATGTCCAGAAATGGTAAGACTGTCTCCAGAACCCATGTTCCTAACCACTACCCTACAAAACTCAATACTTTTTACATTATGAAAACTGTGCTTCAAAAAATTTATTACTCTTCTTTTAGAAACATAATGGAATGTTACTAAATACAAGATAAATTTAAAGTTACTGATTACACACTAGCAGATCATCCCTCCCCAAAACTTAACAGCTCTTCAATCGTATTTCAATTACAAAATTTACATATAGGTTTTACATTAGAAATGTCAGAGTACATCTTTACTTACGGTTAAGGTAATGAAGAAAGATCTCTTTGTCCCTTACTACTACAGACAGTCATTTCTTAAGTTATTACAGAATTTTAACTAATAATTCTGGGTTCAATTTTATGGGAATGGATATATAAAAATAAAGAAGCCATAACATTAATTAATTCATGTAATTTTTCAGCATTCAGATATTTCTCAGTTTTATTATACTATATTGTCAATTTCTAGACATAAGGGAAGATATGACAAATTTCCTTGAAAGCATTCTACTTTTTTTTCCCCATTTCTAAATAACGGGATAATATAGCAATATCATTTGGAAGATTTATTTATGAAAATATCAATGATGAATTGTTCCATTTTAGTTTAGAATATACAAGTTATTCCTACTAGGTTTTCTCTATTTCTTGTGATTGATGCTTTTGATACCTTATTTAACAGGAAAATACTTTGTAATAGAAGAAATTAAGAGGTATTACAGAAAGAGTCATAGAGACCATGAATAAAGCAACAGAGGTAAATATCTATTGTTACCATGATTTTCAGTGAAACCCACATAAATGTTATCACAGAGAAATAAAATGTAATGAACTGGTGTAATAAAGATCAAGATCATCAAATTCCAAAATCTCTTTTTATCTCCCTCTTGGGTCTGCTAACTGTATTACATGCACACGGGTACTCAAAATGCTGCTGACTAATAACGAAACTTTTTTGAAATTCTGGCACCAGGTTTACTGATAAGAGGATACAGGCAGAAGTGTTAAATTTATCAAACATAAATCTTTAGTACCTATCAATTTCAACCTATCAAATCAGTAGGAAGGCATAAGAATTTAGTAATAGGAGAACAGTCATTTCTGGTGCCAAGACTAGGGGTCCTGACAGGTGCCTCGCTGTCCAGGGCAGAATTAAGAAACACAATACTGGTTAACACATACTGCAGTTTCACTTAAAATTTTTTCATTTAATTCTGGGATGTTATTTTATACCATACTGTTCTTTGCCTCTCTATAAACAAGCAACCAAAAATTTACCTTATTATTAGCCATTAATCTAAAATTAATGATAGCTTAAATATTTCAAAATAAACCAACACTCCTAAATACAGTAATGTTGCATTTTCGACTAAAACTAAATAATATTATAACATATCTGGCTTTCTTCAATGCCTTTTACTTTCCACAGAGAATCAGCTGATTTAGGAGACCATGTATTTCCCATTTAATACAGGAATTCTGTGATTGAAAAAGACTATTCAGTTTCTTAGCTAAGCACAGCATTCACAGAATATGGTACTCAAAGTATTGTTTGGATAAATTACTACCAAAAAAGTTTTACCAGCTGTTCCTGAATGTGAGTCACTACTAGGGGTATACCAAGTAGCAATTTCCTCTAAAGAAAACCAAGCAGCAATTTAGTTACAAAATGAAAAGATCTGGGTAGAAAAACAATTAGACAGTAAAACAGATGATTTAAGTACTGTTATTCACAACATAGCCAAGAAAAAAACCAGAAGTTATATACTTCAGGAAAAAAGGGGATGGGCCAAAGACAAAATATTGCCATGTTAGAATTTTTTTGTAAACTAAGAAAATATCTGTGCAAGAAAAGGGACACTGAATAAGGGTACTTCACTTTAACCACTCATTGTCAATATATAGTGAGTTCACCTCAAGATAAATCAAAATTGCAAGAAAATGGCCCAGATGAACTAGAAGACTTCTAGCATCTAACAAACTTACTCATATTTAATAAGCATCATTTATCTCTATATAGTTTTACAAAGTTCCCAACAATCTGGTTTATATGGAAACTTTCTGTGTGAAAGAATAAGATGATTTGGATATTGTTATCAATGCATACTGCAGAGGTTAACTAGATGCTAAATTCGATTACTCTTGAATTTTAAAAAAAATCCACAGTTTCATGCTGTTTTCAAATGTAGCTTATTATTGGGAAAATTCCCCTCTTCTACTCTCCAGGTTATTACATAAAGTAATATTTACATTGAATTTAGTCTTTTTCATTTAAAGGAATACCCCATACCTTGCTATAAGAAATTTAAATGATTGCTCTTAAACTTCACCATAGCCAAACTTAAAAATACAGCTGAGTCAAACAAGTTTTGAAAAGGAATCTGCCTGTTTTTTTAATTAACTCATTCAAACTAAAATCTTTGAAATACATATTGCAGATATATTGAGAGTATCTCTCCTCAGTCATTTTGGGGCTACGTTCTATAATAGTAAAGTGTCTTATGGGTGAAAATTGAAGTAACTGTATAATATTTATTTAATAAAAGAAATATAAGACTTGCACTAAGGAACCAAAACCTATATATTATGTAACATGACCTTTTTAATGCTGTTTTGCTATCACAAAAAATCAGTTATAGAAACCATTATTTATATTTCAATCACAACATTGCTATTAAAATACAACCTATAATCTGATTTGTAATCAGACCTGAAAAACATATATTAAGACTATGCTTAGTCTATTTCTCTGGCAGAAAGTAAAACAGAATAATTTTACTTTCCCTTAAACATTCTGGCAAGGAAAACAAAAAAGCCAGATCAAAGTAAGATGAGGAATCAAAATTGGCAATAAATCCATCAGGGACAAAGAATGGCACTAAAGTGAAATTTCAGAACATATTGCTCTCTATATACGCACTGTGATCTTATTTGAAGACAAGTATTTACAAAGATTCTAGAAAGCCAT
This sequence comes from Lepilemur ruficaudatus, assembly GCA_963574885.1. Classification (NCBI taxonomy): domain Eukaryota; kingdom Metazoa; phylum Chordata; class Mammalia; order Primates; family Lepilemuridae; genus Lepilemur; species Lepilemur ruficaudatus. The sequence continues at coordinate 14,294 of CAUYRT010069478.1, forward strand.
AACCAACTTGATAGCCTAGGCTTTTGATCTTCATCATGTCCCCATAATATTTCATTAGCAGTAGTTTCAGCTAAATGTTTAAGTATCTAATGTGATTTTATGTCCTACTTACACTATTCAGTGTTTGCATATAGATTCAAAAATATTATAAGTGACATTATATAAAATATTACTTATAATATTTTCCAGAATAATGACCTTGACTTTGAATAGAAACTGGAGCATTTGGGCTTTAAAAACACTTTTTTTTTTCAATTTCTAAATTGTTCTTTTCAGGAAGTCATTGATGGAGACTGAATTTAAAGTAAAAATGTCAACTTTTGTAAATTTTAAGAAAAGAGGGATTTCTATAAACAGATTTAAGTAAATATTGTTGTAGACAAATAGAATAATCAAGTAGCACTTGACACTGCCAAACACTGAACTTTCTTTAAAATCATGGGAGTATCTATTGTAGCAGCTGCAGCACAGAACCTTACACAAACAGGGGCTAAATTAGCAGGACTATGAGAGCATGGTACAGGATAAAGAAATAAGGTGAACATAAGCCAATATAGTCTACAAAATAAAGTTAACAAGAAACTATATTGAAAATCAACTTCCAAAGGAATATAGTCAATTACCACAGCTGTAATAAATCTCTTCCTTTAAGAATGGAAGACAACAAAATAATTCTTATCACAATATACCAGTAATAGAAAATAAATCAATTATTCACATTCTAAGAGGTTTCACTTGAGGGGGTTATGCAGGAGGGAATGAAAGTTTACAAAATTGAAAATATGAAATAAAATAAATTCAAATTAAGATTTCATATTAATAGAAAAATTTTTTCTAATGTTTCCCTTAAGGGAAGAATATTTTCCATAACTGGTTAAAAAGCACCTATGAAACTGTGCTGTCAGCTGTCACAATGGAGGTTTTGGATTCTTTTAGCAATTGCAGCATAACAAAAGGCATTTCACAGCATAACTTTAGAGAAAATGTTATCTGATCTAGAATCACACCGAAAGCAATTAAAAACTTTTAATTATTTATAATACACAAATTTTTCTGGGTAGCAGCAGTTGCTCCTGTACTTGCCCTTTTAAAAAATATGAAACAGAAGCAATAGAATAGGGAAAAAAATTTAGAGAAGAGTAACAGTAGCAGCATTAAATAAAAAAGCAAAAATTTTTAAATACATAAAAGAAAGCTTCAAAAAAAGAAACAGTATTGCACAACTTTCAATTATACCAAGTAAAGTGCACTACCTAAATGTTCACTGATAACATTTTCCCTATGTTGAAAAGACAAAATCTACTTATCAGTATTTTTTCATATTTAGAAAAAAAGACATTCACTATCGTAGCCCTGACAGCTCTCTTCCAGTATTTTTAACCATTCAGATGTATTTTGTGGGAATATTTATTCACATAATTTTGCCTAATACATTTCTTTCTACACAAAACTGAATTTAAAACTCTCTATATAACATTTTCAATTACAGTAATAACACATTAATAAATTATAAATTAACAAAATCTTCATATTTGCTTTGAAAAAAATCATTTATCAAATGCTAACCTCCAGATTTTCTGGAAAATTAAAGATTCAAACTGCTATAAATCTGGCATCCCAATTAAATTCTGATTTTTAAAAGTATATAAAATCTCCCTCAAATTATTCCAAGTTCCACTCCAAAAAATTTTATTTTATCCTTTTCTAAAGTTACTAAGTTTACAACTTGCTAAACATTCTACCCAAATGTGGGAAAACTGCCTGGAGATGCAAAGCACAAGAAAATAATTATGTGAAAAGAACAAACAAAAATACCCGTTAAAACAAAGTTATTGTAGCTGGCAACACTTAAAATTGGTAATCTGTATTTTTTCAAAAGTTGCATAGCTGCAAGATGATTCACTGCTGATTAAATATTGAGCAGTTTTACTTAAGAGGAAACAATATATTTAATAAATTGCAATTCAGTAGACAATTCTACATTTTATTAATTAAAATGTAATTACGTAACTTGATTTATTCTTTGGACTGCATTTTGATAATATTAAACCTTTAATTTAAAAATATTAACATATTTTAGCTTTCCTATGTAGAAGTCTATTTTCCACTCTTAGGGGGGAAAAATGGAAGAACTTGAGATCATGGTCTACATTCAAAGAATGTTTTTACTGCTTGATTACATCTCTTGGTTTCACATTTAAGACTTTAGTTTAAAAGAAGTAAATTATGTGGTTTTTCAATTTAAGAATAGATGAATGCAGGAACATTATGTTGGGGAAAATAAAGAGATCCCAAACTAGAAGACAAAACAAATCAAAACAGAACTAGTTGCACAGCTCTAGAGAACTTAATAAAAATTAAATCAACTTTTAAATCAGTTAACTTTGGCGTCTGAATACAAAACGTTTATCAGTATTACCTATATAGATGACTAATAAGGGATGTGCAGCATTTTCAAAATCCCTGTGTGTCCTTGATATGCATGTTTGGTACACTGAGTTCTGTGGTAACTGTCCTCTCTGCAGCAGGGCTTTCTTCCTGTATGATTGTCCAACTCTGTATTACCAAGTCTCACAAAACTCAGATTTCTGGCTGAGTATCCATCCCCGTGTTTTTGTTTCTCCAGAGACATGTCTTCATATCCTCTCAGTTTTTCAAGCCTCTTGAAAAGACAAGAAAACCTGTGTAATAACAGATAAATTCAGTTTAAGTAGTGGCCCATAATAGTAACAAATCAAAACACAATATCCATTTCGCCATGAATATTGCTTTAGTAACTGTAAATTTTCATTCCCTTACTATTCCAAAAACTTATAAAACCAGTGTGCTGCAGAACAGCTCAAAACACAGAAGGACCAATTAAAGTTCAAAAAAGTCACAAAAAAATATCAAATACATGACAAAGTCATTTCCCTTCCACAACAAAGACTACACCAAAGTTAAGAATGCATACTTAATTTTTTAACATCTCCCCCAAATAACTAAAAACTCCAAAATAAAAATAATAAACTATTTCCTAACTAGTCAGGACCTCAAACATTCATGTATTTCTAGTTGGAGCTGCTTATTAAATTCTTATGTTGAAGGATATCAGAAATGCTGGGCTTTGTTGCTACATACTGCCCTTCTTTTAATAATGTTTTAACAACACTGAATCCTCTTCAAACCCATATGCTTTTAATCCAAGATTGCTTAAGGTATACAAAGAATTTATCATTTGACAAATAAGAGCACTCAGGACAGAATCAAAACTGTGAAAGAGGCAAGATACTTCATGTCTATAAATTCTTAAAATGACTCTTCAAGGCCCATACAGACAGATCCCATTGATTCAAGTATCTGTGGATAGCTAGGACAGTTCAACTTGCCCCATATAGTAAACTAGTTTCAAATTCAGTATACACACACACACACAGAGAACACTCACATGTGTAATATAAGGAAATGAAAATGCTATTTAAGACCGACAGGCATATGTATTCTGACTATGAGATTAAGATGCGTGTTTCACATATCTCATACACTCACTGTGACACTAAAGGAAAAATTTAGCTGATCAGGTGATAAAAGAAAAAAATTTATACCATATAAAAAGTTTATTGACTCTACTGTGGTGTGAATGTGTATTCCCTTCACAAATTCTTGTGTTGAAACCTAATCTCCAGTGCAAGAGTATTAAAAGGTGGAACCTCTGGGAGGTGATATGGTCATGAGGGCTCTGCCCTCATAAATGGGATTAGAGTTCCTATAAAAGAGGCTTAAGGGAGTCTATTGTCCCCTTTGCCATGTGAGCACACACAGAAGGCACCATAAAAGAGGAATGAGCTCTTGCCAAACACTGAATATAATGGCGCCTTGATCTTGGACTTTCCAGCCTCCATACTGTGAGCAATAAATTTATGTCATTTATAAATTAACTGTCTAAGGTATTTTGTTACAGCAGCCCAAATTCACTAAGACAGACTCTAAAGAGACAAATTTTACCTACAGGTGAAGGAGACATATTACTTTAGCACATAAAACACTATGATTAAAATTTCATTTTATTAGCATTGGTTTTTAGTACTTCTCTTAAAATGCTTCTATAATTTTAACCATAGTTTCACTTTATTGGCTCAGACATGAGGTGACACTAAAGACATTCCAAAGCATTATTCTTTTCAAAAAAACCTTTTCCGTAGTGAAATAAACACATACGTGCACATATACTCAAAATACCACTTCATCACTATACTTCTCTACCCAGCAATCTTACCTCAATTTATATTTTAAATGTGTTTAGGTATAATATGAGTAAGTTCACAGTAAAAGGTTCAAAAGCTGATGGTCTTTTACCTTACTTTAATACAGCTTACCAAGGCTTTCCCATTTCACATGAACAGCCCTACTATTAATATAACAGAGGTTTCACTTAATTGCAGTTATTTCAGTTGCTATGGCTGCTTTAAGTTACCTCAAATCTCATCTGTCAATATTCTCATCTGCTACTCTTAAATTATCCTCTTCAATAAAGCAACAGAATTCCTTGAGTATGTTTATTACCTCAACACTTACATTCTCAAGTTTAAGAGCAGAAGTTATTGAAATAAAAGGAAATTGGGGGACAACAGCACAGGACTAGACCTTAGGACATCATCTGCTCTAGTTCCCTGTCCTCAGTCTCAGCCTTTCACGTTGTCTGTTACTGTCTTCAGTCTCTGAACACAGAGGCTCTAACTCCTTCTTAAACAATTCCAGGATTAGCTAAAATGTTCTGTCTTGATGTAACAATCCAATACTTTACATTATTTTCTGCAAGTCTTTTCGTAAAAGCTTTTCATATATTTGAAGACAGCAATTAAGTTAACCTTTATTTTTTCTGAGCTAAATGATGCCATTTAATTTACAATACTTCATGAAATATGAAAAAAAGCAATACCCAAGTATCATTTAATTCACTAAACATTTTCAGATAATGCAAAAAAAAAAAACCTTGAATAAGCTAAATCAGTGGGGCAAAACTAATTCTTTTTTGAATGTTAAAACTCAATTGGATTTTATTTTTTGTCTATTACACAGACAGGCACTTTATTACATGCCAAGGATACAAAGGTGAATGATTAAATTGAATAAATGAATCCATGATTTAACTTTTTAAAGAAAATGCTCCTACCTAACAATAGCAAAATTGCTAAGAACAGTCCTTGGAGCCAGAATGCCTGCGTTCAAATCTTATCTCCACCAACAAACTAGCTATTTGACCTTGACAAATCAAGTTTTGTAAATTTTCTACACTTAATTTCTTCATCTGTATAATAGGAATAGTAATAGCACTGCATTCAAAAGACTGTTGTAACAATTAGATGAGTTGCTAATAGATATAAAATGTTTAGAACAATATATGGCACATAATAATGCTAAATGATCAGAACTGTATTATCTAAGAACGCACCTGGGAAGTTGTGGATAAGAATATGTAATGTGATTCTATTGGCCAACTGCATGGCCTTGGACTCTTGGTTTTTTGTTTTTTTTTTTGAGACAGAGTCTGACTCTGTTTCCTGGGCTAGAATGCCATGGCATCAGCCTAGCTCACAGCAACCTCAAACTCCTGGGCTCAAGCGATCCTTCTGCCTCAGCCTCCCAAGTAGCTGGGACTACAGGCATGTGCCACCATGCCAGGCTAATTTTTTCTATATATTTTTAGTTGGCTGATTAATTTCTTTCTATTTTTAGTAGAGATGGGGTCTTGCTCTTGCTCAGGCTGGTTTCGAACTCCTGACTTTGAGTGATCCTCCCGCCTCGGCCTCCCAGAGTGCTAGGATTGCAGGCATGTGCCATCGTGCCCGGCTGACCGTGGACTCTTGATGCAACTTGCTGAGGTTTTTTTCTCCTTAAACCTCTTTATTGAGGTATGACTGACATACAAAAAGCTGTAGATATAAATATACAACTTGCTGAGTTTGGTACAACTTGCTTCTGAAAGTCATGGAACTTAACTACTCTGACCCTCAGGTTTCTCACTGGGAAAATAAAGTCATAATATGTATTTCATGGCTTTTGTTTAGTATTAAACTAAAATTAAATAAGCAAAAGTATTTTCAATATCAAGAATGTAGCACTTACTCAATATATTGTTGTTAATGTATTTTTAAATGTGAGTTTTCTATGCAGTAGTCTAATAAAGTGTCTGAAACATACTCATATTATACATACATGCACATGCCTCAATGAATAAAAATAATGGTTAAGAATGTGTAATTAAGGATAACAGTTTAAAAAATACTTAAAACAACAAAAAAGGAGAATTACCTATAAAACAGGAATCTGACGCTTAATCTGAAGGGTGCTCAGGGCAGGATCTATTTACTTCAAACCATTCATCTATGCAGCTAGAAAACAAAATCAGAAAAATTAAAATACTTACATTTAATTATATTTGTTATGACAGCCACAATAAAAATGCTTACTTCTTGACTTTAATATATCTTAGTAGCAAAAAAAAGAATCAATATTTTTAATGATCATATGTGGCAAATACAAATAAAAGATAAGGATATATTATGTTTTGATGATTCTAAGCCATTAAGGAAAAAAGTCTTTGCAAAATTATGCTATGAAATACTTTAAAGTTCAAACAAAGCTATGCCCGAAAAGACAATCTACAGAACTATCACTTTACCAATATTCAAAATTAAATGACAAATTTAGATAGATATTTCTTTTTAAAAGTTATTCATTTATGTATATATCAACCTGTTTGTGTTACCCATCAATGTAATAAAAAAAGTTTCTAAATTTTAATCCTTGTCAAAATTTCATCACATTTTAAAAGGCCAGATTTATGTGTGATTATTGAATATTTATTTTAACTCTATCCCACTCTGCAATACAGTTTCTCAGTCACACTAGCCATATTTCACGTGTTCAACAGTGACATGGCTCAGGCTTCTTTACTGGAGAGTACAGATATAGGACATTTCCATCACAGTAGAAATTTCTATTTTACAATGCTGTGACAGATGATAAAATCAAGGTCTTGAAAGGTTAAGTAACTTGCCTAACAGTTAATAAGTTCAGGATTCAAACTGTTCAACATTTTCATCGGCGACAGAAGCCAAATTTGCATATGCCACAAAGCCACAAGGTTTGGCTAATGTGCTGAAGGGCAAAATTAATATTTATCATTCCCGTATCCTGACAAGTTGATTTGGTAGGTGAAAATGACTGATGAAATTAAAAAGAAAAAAGGTAAAGTATCTCATCCACATGTTCTTTCAAATATCTAAATTTCTGAAGACTTTTGTTCTCTAAATACATCCCCAATTTGGCTTATGACATTGTTTTCAGCCTGCTGTTTACCACTTAGCTCTAGAGTCCCTTGGTCTACCAGAATACCTCTTAAAATGAAGTACTAAGAACTAAACAAAATACTCCAGATGTGTTAATTCACAGTGTATCTGAATAGTACCTAGGTGTGATCTATTAATAAAATGGGTATTTCTTATTTTAAAACCACGTAAATTTTGCTCATCATGAGAAGCAATCATTTAAAACCCCAGGCCCTTTACATATGATCTGCTATCAATCCATTTATGTTCCATTCCAAACTATTTTCATTGGTTATTTAAAATATTACAGTCCCTTCTTCCAGCCTCAGCAGGAAATGACTATCCTGAATTTGGTGCTTTTCACTCTTAGGCATTTTCTTACTCTATAACTATGTATGTCTGTATTCTAAAACTACATGTAGTACTATTCCCATGTTTACATTTTTATATAAATGCTACCATAAAATAGCATTACACCTTTTCTAACTTACTTTTGTCACTCTATTTGTTTGAAATTTGCAATTGTTAGTAACTCTCATTCTGATATTTTCATCGTATATAGTATTCCATTATATAAGTATACCACAATTTATGTATTCATTTTTTTTTACTGATGGAAATTTTCAATGATGCTATGAACACTCTTTGACATAATGGGTTTGCACCAGAATGTAAATTTTTATTTTTTGTAGAGATGGGGGGGTCTCACTATGTTGCCCAGGCAGGTTTCAAACTCCTGGCCTGAAGCCATCCTCCCACCTCAGCCTTCCAAAATACTGGGATTATAGGCATCAGGCAACCTTACCCAGCCTCAGAATATAAATTAGTTTTGTCACTAATCATACCATTTCAATTGACTTTTTATTTATTTAGTTATTTATTTAAATCATAGCAAGAATTTCTCAATGAATGAAGCATTGTGCTAATTTACATTCTGTCACAAGCTCCTTATGTCCTTCTGGACCTGCACTTTGGGTTGCAACACTGTCCTAGAGCAAAAGATCAACAATTTCTCTACAAGTGAACTTTCTCTAGGGGTGAGTGTCACCTAAAAGTGAAATTACTGAGTTGTAGGATATGTACTACACACAGCTATTAGAGTTATCCATCAAGTACACCTATCTATATTTGTGTATTTTTTAGCCATCTCGGGTTCTTTTTTTTTTTTTCTGAATTGACTTTTATCAATTTTTGCCAAATTTTCTATTTTGATTTGTTTTTTCCTTATAGATTTGCAGGAAGCTATTATCCAGGTATTTCAGCCATAATACAATATACATGTTTTTGATAAACCTTACTTTCCACAAAATTATAAACTAAAAGTAACAGGGATTATGGTGAAAAATCAGTTTAAAGGCAGACCACTCAAATAACACAATTTTATAACCAGAAGAAAGATATGTTTATTCCTAATAAATAAAATACTATTGTAAATACGCTTTAAAAAATGGTGAAGTTAGCTTCACAGAAAGGATTAAAGAAGGATTGAGACTGCTGGGTTATGAAGACAAAAGCCAATGTACAAAACATGAAAACTGTGAAATAAGGACCTACAAAAAAAAAAGGCCATGGTCTAATTAAACTAAGAATAAGAACATGGGGAGACTATATCCTTATAGTACTGTATTCTTACACAGCTTGCTGTGTTAGCATAGATGCTTTCATCTTGCTGTTAACTCAAGGAAGCAAAACATTAATATGCTGGGAAATATTATGTATGAATCAGTAAGATCATGTTACTGATACTGTCTTCACTTTCTCATTTACCAAATGCAATGAGTTAACTGTATTACAGCAAATCAATGAAGGAGACTATTATTTCAGATACCAAACCTTTATTGTCATGAAAAACAATCTCCATCTAAGGTTTCGTTTTTGGCTTTTTTGCAGTGTCATGATACAAATAAGTTTTAAATTTAATATATAGCCAAATTTACCAATCTTTAAGTTTTTCATTGGAGGGTATGGTTTAGCTTAGACAAAAAATAATTCCTTCCCAAGAGGTCAAAAATATTTCCCTATATTCTTTCCTTACCACTGTAGATTTTGATTTTCATAAGGCAGGTATTCAGTTGACCTAGAATTGATGTTTAAATGTAAGACAGGGATTCAAATGTTTTTCCATATCAATAACCAATTGATCCCAGTACCATTTATTGAACAATTCATTCTTTGTCTACTACATTGTAAGGCCATCTCTAGCAAATCAATAATTTTCATTGATTCTATCCAACAAACATTTATATAGCCTCTATTATATGTCATCATTTTCCAAAATTGAACTCATTTAAACCCTCATAACTCTATAAAGTTGGTATTATTATCTCATCTTGCAGACTGAAAGAGAGAGAAAAACTAAGTAACTTGGCCAAGATCCATACAGCAAATTAGTGGAGGGGCTGAGATTCAGTGTCCATGCTTTTAACCTCAAGGCTATGCCGTTTCTCCATATAGGCATGAGTGTTTATAAACTCTGTTCTGTTCCATTGGCTTATCTGTCCCATTTCCACACTGTCTTAGTTAATATGGTCTTGTAATAAATTTGTAAACAAGTCCTGCCAGTATAATGCTCTTCTTCATGAGTGTTTTGACTGTTTGTGGCCCTTTGCTCTTTGGTCCATATATATTTTTAGAATCAACTTGTCAAGTTATGGGAAAAAACTAGTTGAGATTTGATTGGGCTAGTATTAACTATCTAGATTAATTTGGGGTAAAATTACATCTTTATGACATCGAATCTTCCTATCTACAATGTGGTACACCTCCACATTTACTTTAGATCAACTATGACATCTTTCAATAAAATTTCAAAATTTTCTCTGAATGTCTTGTACATCTTTTGTAGAATTTATTCCTAATATACCTCTAGCCCTTGTAGTTTCTGTTGTCATTATGTTACTATTTTTTAAAAAGTTATATTTTCTTTTTTCTTATTGAGATTTTGGGATATGAATGCAACTGATTTCTGTATGTTTACCTCGTATCTGGCAATCTTGCTGAACTAATTAATTTTAATAATTTATCTTATGTTTATTTTAGCTTTTGTTTTAAAATCATTAATATGTTAGTATAGAATTTTACTGGAAGCTTTCTCATATTTATTGAGTTGATTTAATGGTCTTTCTCCTTTGATTTATTAATGTAGTAAGTTACATATAAATATATATTTATTTTCAATCTTATAGGGTCTTGCTCTTGCTCAGGCTGGTCTCAAACTCCTGACCTCAAGTCATCCTCCCACCTTGGCCTCCCAGGTGCTAGGATACAGGCATGAGCCACTGCACCCAGCCTCTGCTGTTAATTTTCTAATTTAAGTTAGAAACTTGGGCTTATTGATTTCCAGCCTTTCTTTCTAATCTAACACAAACTTCCCCCAAATCACTAAGTATATGTCAAAAAATTTTCATTATTATTCAGTTCTGAGTATTTTCTAAGTTCTATTATTATTCTTTTTGATCTAGAACTTAGAAGTATATGTGATGATTATTTATCTTTTTATTGACATCTAATAGTAGTCAGAGAACAGCATTTTGTATGGTACCATTCTTTGTAGTTTGCTGAAACTTGCTTTATGGCCTAGGACATGATCAATTTCTATAAAATACTCCATGTGTGATTGAAAAAACCATGTATCCCCTAATTGCAAACAAATACATATCCATTAGATCAAATTTATTACCTGTATTGCCCATTTTCCAGGTTTTGATTCATTTTTTGTATGTATGGCTTGGTACACACAATTGAAATTTCCCATTATTATGATAGATTTGTCAATTTCTTCTGACAGTTTTATAAATAGTTTATTTTGACATTGCTATTAGATACACAAAAAGTAGAATTTTATATAATTTTTTATCTTATATAGTGACTCTATTTATCCCTAATAATGCTTTTTGCTGTAAAGTTTACTTTGTCTAATACTATTATAGTTTAGCTTTGTCAGTTTTCTTATAGTTAGTATTTGCCTGGATGTAGTTTTCTATCCTTTTACTTTCATATTGCTCTATATCCTTATGTTTAAGTGTGTTGCTTATCAATAATATATCCCAACCTTTCCTTCTGTTTTTCAACTGGTGAGTGTATTTCACGTAGATTTATTATAATTATTGACATATTTGAATTTATTTTTTACCTCATTTTATATCATTTACTCTGTTTTCCTCCACTCCCAACTTTAAGTACAATTCTACCTAATTTTTATTGGTTTGAAAGTCACAGTTTTCTGGGTTTTTTTTGTAGTTACCTTAAGTAGTTTTTCTTTTACCTAAAATTTTTACAGTATTGGCTCTGAAAACAAGATGACCTTACAAGAAACCATACAGGCTTTGGAGTCATGCAGATTCCAAATCCACTGTAATCTCAGCTCTGCCATTTACTAGCCATGTAACCTTGCAAAATTCCCTACTGTCCCTTAGTTTATTCCTCAATTGTAAAATTAAGGTTGTTACAAGGCTTACATGAGGCAACCTATTTTAAGAAGCTAGGGACAACACCTGGGTTATAGTAAATGTTTAAAAAATGGTAGGCTTGTGGATACATATAGACATGGGTTCAAGTCTTAGTTCTAAAAGGGAAAAAAGGCCATTTTGTTAAGAGAGACGTGTGTGTGTGTGTGTGTGTGTGTGGGGTGCGGTGGGGGGTGTTTCCACTAAGAATAAACCTTTTCATCCCTAACTGCAATGTTTGAAACTGTGAGAATAATCTTTTACTCTAACATCAACTTGGTTAACATAAAACTAAACTTACCCTTTATGATATATGCATAGACAAGGCAGTCGTGCTATGGTATCTCCCTGTTGCAGTTCTTCAAGGCATATTGCACATTCCCCAGCATCTTTACTCAGTACATCCTCTGAAGAAAGAGAAAATCAATTCAAGACAATAAAACTATCCATCAAATTGAAAAAGAATTATGTGAATGTTAAAGAATAGCATATCTTGTTTTATCAGAAATACATAAAACTCAGCATCTGTATTTGAAATACTATTCATAAACAAGTGAATAATGTGTACCCTTACATACAGTGTCTCGCATTTCCATTTCTACTTTACTGAGGCATTACAATAAGCAAAAACAGTACAGAATTCCCCAAACTGCGAAGGATTTTGCTCTAGAACTTTATCAGTAAGTCAGTTATTTATAATGTGGTATTCATTTTCCTTCTCCTATTAATCTATATTAGTTTGGTGCCCAAGATAGTTCAAAAAATCTTAGAGTATAATGTGGCTGAAAAGATAGGAAAATAAAATACTACTATAATTTTTAAAATTCTAAAATAACAAAATTGGATAAGTTCAAGAAATCACCCTGCATACGGGACTTTTAAAAGGCTGCTTAACTCAAGAAAATGCAAAGGAAGATCAAAAGTTTTGTGTAGATTCTGAAAGAGACTTTTGGAAACTTGAGAATTTCAGACATGGATGTAGCAATTCTTCATAATCTTTTTCCATGACAATGCCAAGACTACTCCAGGCAGCAATTAGAGTGGCTTCCAGAGGGACCTGTAGGGTATTTTAAAAACTCTATGGTGTTAAATATTGGCGGTGTTAAAATACTCCAGGAGTAAACCCCTTTATAAAGCAAAAGTTCCTTTTGAGAAAATAAAAAAGGTTCTCTCAATTCATGTTTTATGTTGAAAGGTTAATTTAAGGCCGGGTGCAGTGGCTCACGCCTGTAATCCCAGCACTCTAGGAAGCCAAGGCTGGAGGATTGCTTGAGGTCAGGAGCTTGGGATCAGCCTGAGCAAATGCGACACCCCGTCTCACTAAAATAGAAAAAAAATTAGTGAGGCATGGTGGCGTGCACCTGTAGTCCCAGCTACTCAGGAGGCTGAGGCAGGAGGATCACCTGAGCCCAAGAGTTTGAGGGTGCTGTGAGCTCTGATGATGTCACTGCACTTCAGCCTGGGTAACAGAGTGAGACTCTGTATCAAAAAAAAAAAAAAATTCATATGCCCACACCTCCTGTAAAAACCAACAAATTCAATTGTGCACATATGTGTTATAGTTCCTTATAGAAAAATTCATTCTATGAGAAGTGGTTCCTCACTTTAATTATTCATTTTGAGACAGCACATTAAGAGGAAACACAGAGGCTACTTGGTCCATAGAAGAGAATGTATCAGCTGATGATTTACTCAGAAGGCTGGAGGAGGTAACAGGGCAATTTCTGAAGAACGAGGAAAGGCCTCAGCAAGAAGGGTTTATACTGGCTGAATCTAGGCAATGTGTCAGGAGTGATTTTAGCTAACTACTGGGTAGCTCAAAAGCTAATATATTACAATCAGAGACTTAAGCAGGATAAGATTTCTGGACAAGCAAACCTGGATAAACAGAAAGTATTGCTTATTACCACTTCCCTCAAGTTTCCTTTCCTCATTATTTTTCTCTTAAACCTGGAGGCCCCACCCACTATCCCCACCCCACCTGACTCCATACCCCAAGAGTTTTCTCCTTTTAATCTCCATTTTTCTCTTATTGTTCTGGTATCTTTCAAGAGAAGATTCAGAATAGGGAACCAGTTTAATGCAAAGCACCTAGCCAGGATGATAGCAGTGAGAACAAAAAGAAAAGGATCTAAAGGAAACACTGAAAAAAAAATCTTAGTAAAGGGCTATAATTCCAAGTAATATTGCATATTCTTACCACTTAGATTTTTCTTCTTTACCACAGATACATCAACATTTTAAAAAAGAATTATGTGGGCCGGGCGCGGTGGCTCACGCCTGTAAGCCTAGCACTCTGGGAGGCCAAGGCGGGAGGATCGCTCAAGGTCAGGAGTTCAAAACCAGCCTGAGCAAGAGCGAGACCCCGTCTCTACTAAAAATAGAAAGAAATTAATTGTCAAACTAAAAATATATAGAAAAAATTAGCCGGGCATAGTGGCGCATGCCTGTAGTCCCAGCTACTTGGGAGGCTGAGGCAGAAGGATGGCTTGAGCCCAGGAGTTTGAGGTTGCTGTGAGCCAGGCTGACACTACGGCACTCTAGCCCAGGCAACAGAGTGAGACTCTGTCTCAAAAAAAAAAAAAAAAAAAAAAGAAAGAAAGAAAGAAAAAATAATTATGTGAATATAAGTCAATAGGGAACCAGTTTAATGCAAAGCACCTAGCAAAGCACAACAAACTTCAAAAAAAAAAAAAATCAACCACCACTTTTTATCAAACCAATAAATGATTATAAGATGCACAATTAGCTTTATATACCACCTAGTAAGAAAAAAAGGCCTCCATTAAACCATGACATAGCATCAGTTTAAAGCGCACTCATTTTCAGAGCTGTGAAGTTCAACAAAGAAGTGTATGATGGACTAGGGTATCACATTTTCCATCTTTTGGAATATATTAGCAATGTATCTAGATTTAAGTAAAAATAAACCATCAAATCTCATTTATTACAAATTAAGAAAATGAGATAAAATAGCTTTTAACCTAAAGAAACATTTCTGCCATATAAGTCCATGATTCCCAACACCAAATAGAAATAAGTAGAAATCCACTAGGTACAGGCTTCTGAATACATTGTTGATAGAAAAAATAACATCTTGCAATTCTTTTACACTGACGTATGTTCAGGTCTCATTTCTTTATTGCAACAGATTTTTTAAAGTCTTTGAGGGGAGAAAAAAACCCCCAAAACCTGCCACTGTTCTATTATATAGAGGTCTCTAAAACTTAGGTTAAACAGAGAGAGGAAAAAAAATTTAAAAAAATAAAGTCTTTGAGATGAAAATAATTTTAATATTTTAGAAGGTCTCGATTTTATCTTATTTATAAGAAAATTTATAATATAACAAAGACAAATCCAATCTGCCTATAATTAACAGAATGATATATATTTTAAAATTGACAGGAGCAAGAATTATCCCACATACACTTGGGCAGGTACTAAGTATAAAAAATCTTTTTAGCTTAATTCAGAATGCTGTATTAAAGTCAGTCACTTTAATCATAAACTCCCTTAAAACACAGTAATGAAAAAGAATCAGAACTACCCTTCAAAACTATCGATATTTTCTATATCAAGAAAGGTACACCTATATACAAAAACATTCCAAATACATTGATTTCAATGCAGAAGCAGCCCAATATCCACTATAGTTTCTAGTAAAATTATCTCTGCTCAGAAAATTGAAAGCTAATGCTAACATACTGTAGCCACTGCTCAACTGCATTTTGATAACCAACTCTGAGTCAGAAGACAGTTCACTCTTACTTACTGTAAAACTTCATGACTACTGCTTCAACTAGCAAATGCTTAATTTTCAAATTTTAAAGTCTTGTTTCCAATAGAACCTGTCTTTGAATGTTGGAAAACATTTTCAGTTTTGAAAATTTTGAATTCACTGTGCAATGTGATTAATTTTTGCTTACCTGGGGATTTGCTAGAATATTCCTCTCTCCCACCCCTATTATGACACTTTCACTCAAAGGAAAGTTTTGAACTTTTGCCTTCACAAGGGGAACTAAGTTTTACAATTGTGAAAGAGTTGTTAGTAATGTGATACAGTCATAGTTAAATAGGGCCTGGAAACACTACTAAATCCAGGACACTGAACCATCTTCAAGACAGTTGGGAAAAGATTATTAAAAATCTTCAGTCGGTCAACTGAAAACATTTATGAAGATACTATCCACAGGCACTAAGAAGTTAACACTTAAGGTCTGGAATACCTTGGGGCAGAATACTAATTAGCCAAAACTGATATCAGAGAAGCATAGAAGGGAACACTAATAGATTTAATTTAACTATCATAGTTGGCTAGTCTGGAGTCCTCTTCCACCAACAATGATCAATGGAGATGTATGAGATTGCAAATAGAGAACTAAAGTTGTGTTGCTTTTTAATATATGCTGTTGTTGATCTCCTTCCTAAACATCTGGAGTAGTAAAAGTTAAATCAGTGCATTGCTTACCAGTCTCTTTGTTTTACTCGTATGATCTATGCATTAATTTAGATATACTGACACAGGAAAAGAAAAGTTAAAAGACTAGAAAACAGCAATGATTTTTAACCAGAGGTGGACAACAGACAGAAATCACTTATGGGGCCATTCTCAACACAGAAAAAAGGGCATATGTATCTGAGTTCTATCCCTAGAGATTCTGAAATATACACCTGCCTCAGAAACACAACTAGCTACATAACCTCAAAAATGTTAAGTCAACCTCGAGTTTCCTTTTATACTCTTCTTTAATATTAGTACACTAAAGGTACTCAGAATATTATAGAGATGAAATTTTAAAGAATTATGTGGAAAAATTTTGTATGCTATAAAAATACTATACAAAATATTAGGTTTTTTATCAGAAAGTATTTTATGCATCTCTTAAAAAACAAAAGTGGTCATCTTCCAATTTTTTTCTCCCCATCCGTGCATTCTAATTGTTTCAAACTTATATAATGCCATCAAATAACCCCAAGACAACCAGGAACTTCTATGGGATACATTTTTCAGCACCTATTATAACTGCCAGGCTTCGAACGACTCCATGCAAACAACACTGCCTAATTAATTTATAAACATTTTGGCTTCATTTCATATTTTAAAAGCATTACAAATGTCCCCTTTGTTACATCTTTTAGACATATTTAAGCCATATATTAATCCTATAAAGTAACTATTGTTACCTCCATTTTACTCATAAGGAAACTGAGGCTCAAAGAAGTAAAGTAACTTACCAGAATTTACTAAACTAGTAAGTCCTGGGGTCAGGATTCAAATTTAGGCTAAGTCCTTGGCCTTTTTCCTACTTCATGAATTTTGCTACAAGAAACAATTTCACCCTCAGGTAACATAAGTACCAAAGCAAATGAACCGTTTTAGACAACTTAAAGTTTTAAATACTCAAGCTGGGGATGGGTACATATTTAGAGGCAGTATTCTTAGTATTAGTCACACATTTTCTCTTTTGGAGTTATTAAACCGTTATAAAAACTGGTATCAGAAACGAGCTCACACTGTACTGCTTTGACAGTTTAAAACAGCCCTGTCTAATAGAACTTTCTGTGACGAAAGAAAGTCTTTTATCTGTGCTCCACAATGGTAACCACTAGCCATATATGGCCTGAAAATAGCACTTAAAATGTGGCCAAGGCAACTGAGAAACTAAATTTTTAATTTAATGTTGGTAAAATACGAAACCTTAAAATATAGAGTAGATAATGAATATACATTTATAAACTAGTTACAAACTTCTGTTAATTGGTATTTCATTTATAGCCTCTCAAGCTCTTAAAATTTGCGTTGTCCAAAGAAATTACTTAAAATTCAAGCAGCCAAATATGCAAAATCAAAATATTTAGCAGGTCCAAGCACATATCCATATAGTTATTGCAGATCAAGGCAACATGAAAAAAAAAAAGCAAACAGCCAAAATTCTTAAAAAAAAACAACAAAAACCCAAAACACCAAACCAACAAGACTGAATTTGTTAGAGGCAGCCAAAAAAACTCCATGCGAAATTTCATAATCATCACAACTTTATTTTCAGATCAAGCATCCAAACAGGTATGTGATATTTTCAGCAAAATACAATGCCAAGCACTATTATGGATCAGGCATTTTACCTGAAGACTTATTTTTTGTTCTTGAACCCTCAATGATAGCAGTAGAAAACAAAAGCAGCTGAAATGTGAAATAATCCCTAGAAAAATCAAGAATTAAAAAAATTTACAACATTAGTAAGAAGCAATTACTCCAAGAATAAAAAGTTGGGGCTCACCAGGTTTAATAATAAATACTTGCACATATTAAGTTATCTCTACTGGATTTAAAAGAAGTTAACATTAATATTTTAGATGACAGACCCATGAGTTATTACTGTACTCAAATATAAGGGGGTTTAGAAATGATATTTAATAAAGGAAAGTTGCCATTTTCAATGTAAGATAAATATATTAATAAAAATATGGGAAGAGCATTTATTAATCTGTCTAAAACCTAAAGTTCCTGGTCAGTGTCAGCTTTTATCTTTTTTAGAAACTTATCTTCCTGATTCCACTAGAAATTACTGACTTGTCTGCCTAAATGCCACTGACAATTATTTTATCAATTCTTCTTTAAGTATAACTTCTTAAGTATAACTAAGAATTAATTATTAAATACATAGCTACCCTTTAGGTGCACTGCTAGAAACTTAAAATGTAAAATTAAGACTAATTCTCCAAAGGAGATAGAATTTATGAGTCTTCCAATGACTTTTTAAAAAGTTTGTACACTTGGGAATATTCTGGAAATTGACATTCGGCACATTCTCAAGAGAATGTAGCTAAACTAACATATAACCCAACCTATAAACTCTAAAAGCTACAATATATAAATGACATACTAACTCCAACTTAGACTCAGCTTTCTTGGGTCTTTTTGCTCCTATCTTACCTTAAAAAGCTAATTCAAGATTATGTATTTTATAAAATTAAGAGCCTAAAAGCTGCAAGTAGTCATACAAGTCACCTATGAAATTATCAGATTCCCATATTATTTCCCAATCATCAAATCAAACTAAGACAATTTTCCTATGACCCCCTCCCTGTCACAAAACCGTACCTAAAACCCAAAAACAATTTCACGCTGATTTGCTAAACCCTAAACAAATATTTTCCTAAATCAGTTGTCCACATGAATTGAGGAAAAATAATATTTTGAAACTGCTGAATACATACAAGAATAAAATAAACTATATTTAGAACTAAAATTTTAAGTTCATTTGTCTTGAATCACTACAAAGAGAAAAAACAACAGTCCTGAAAAAACAAAAAAACCTCATCTGATTTTCAAGCTTAATTTTATTATCATATATTTTTAAAATTAGATGAATGTATTGAATCACAATGTATGTAGGCTAATAACAGCAATTAAAAAGGAGTCATAAAATCTGGGTAATACGATGTAGCAAATAAAAAAACCGACAAGTATAATTTACAAGACAGTTCTAGGTTCAAATTCTAACTCTTACAATTTATTTAGAAATATAATAGGGATAACAGTGTCTACCCTAATAGGATAGTGGTAAGAATTAAATAATACCTCTAAAATGTCTAGCATTATACCTGGCCCAGAGCAGGTATGTTCTGAATCTAGCTATGTGATTATTGGCAAGAAAGCATTCTTTAAGTTTGTTTTCTGCAATCTGAAGTGGTAATAATGACAAAACCTGCTTGACCTGTCTCTTAGGATTGTAGTGAAGATCTAGTAAGATAATGCAAATGAAGGCAGTCTCATGGAAAAAGAACAGGCTTGAACATTGGACAAGTCACAAACCTCTTTGAGCCTCATTTTCTTCAAATAAACTGCAAGTCATGATACTTAACATCTCACATGGTTTTAACACTAATGACTAAAAACTGAAAAATGTCAATTCGAGCAGTTATTACAGCATGCAATAAATAGTATATATCAGAACTATCATCAGATTTATAAATTAGGATTCCATAAATCATTTTGTTAAAATGGATTTGAAAAGGAGTATTACAATGTGCATGTCCTGTCTACTGTCTTTGTTGAAGCTAAAGTATAAGGCTCTTTTTCTTCTCCTAGAGGCTGTGAGATAATTAACAAGATTACTGATAAATATTTCACAAGGGATACAAACTCAAATGCCTAAAGATGTAGTTCATTTTCTTAACTATTTTATTTAAAAAAAAGAAGAGTATAATTGTGACCAGAAATGCCCACTGAATTTGGCCTTGGTTTTAGGGATTTTCAGGGAATGGAGGTAAACTGGCACATGTCATATCTAAAGGGGCAGTTGCTACTAGAGAAGAATGCTTTGTGGAAATGAAGTCCCAATGGGTTCAGATTATACATTTAAAGCAGCTGAAAATTTAGGTTTTTAAGTGAATTTTCTAATTTCCAAATAGTGACTCAAAAAACATTTGATAGTATATAAGCCAAATAAAACATGCCTGTGAGTCAGATGTAGCCAGTGTTTGCAACCTCAGTATTAAAGAAACAAGGTATATTCTATGTGTGCAGGAGACCCTATAGGCTTTGCTTATCCCAACATGTTAGCATAGTGTTTTGCACACAGTAAATGCTTGATAAATATTTCTTGAACAACTAATGAAGCAACAGATCTCAGAAGACTAGGGAAAACACCAAGCAATAAGTGAACAGCCAATAGACAGAGAAAGCCTTGGTGGTGGTATTGCCAATGATTTGGGTGGGCACTTTGAATATCTGTAGGCTTGGATATTCAGCTGAGGTCAGATCTTTTTTTTTTTTTTTAATTTTTAAGTACATTGATTTCTTTATCCAGGAGGTTCGTATCAGCCAATCAACTAAAAAGCATTGAATATATGCCAAGTTTGCCAATAAATGCTTATAAGTTTATTAGTAGGTATGGGTAAAGTATTAAAATATGTATGCATAGGAAAGATAATAAAAATGTTCACTCAAGATAATAAGGCAAAGTGTGAAATTCAAATGTGTCTGGGAAAAACAAGTAGCCAAGAATCAGTAGCTCTGACATTAGCAGTTATGTAATATGAACAATTGAGGGTTCTTTCTTGATCCCCTTTGGCTGGCTACTAAACTGCTAAAATAACTGTGACTAATTACTGGATCCTGGGAATCTAAATCTAGACTCACCTGAAACCTCAGGTAATGTAACCATATGAAAAATCAAGAAAGCACAAGTATGAAATTATTTTTTTCTCTGTAATTGTTCTAAGGAGAGAATGAAAAACACATTGATTTGGAAAGAGGTTTACTTTTCTTCGCTGGCCTTGGTCAAAGTCAACTAATTCTTAAATTAACTACCCAGGCAGTGAGCAGTACCTGAGTAAATCCACTAGAATAGGGAATAAGGCTGCTCTCCTTGACACTGAAAGGACTGGAAAGAAGCCACAGAGTTGGGCAGAGAATAAGAACTCTCCCTGTACCCAAGAATAGCCTCAAACAAAAAATCTTAGTGTACCAAACTATTGACCACTAGGCTCACAAGAGAGTAATATCTTGCATTCTCTTTTTTCCTATTGAGAAAAAAGACAACAGTATGAGCTGCGTAAGTGTTCAGAGATTCTATAACTCCTAACATTATGTAATTGGGAAAGACCATTAGGTAGCTAAGTACACACAGTAATGTGGAGGGGTGAGGAAATCATGCCAAAAAATTTAAATAGGAACCTCCCACAGGGGCAGAATAAATGAAGTAAGGAAGACAGGAAGGAACAAACAGGACAAAAATCACAACAATACTTCAACAGTAAAAGACACTACAACTAAAAAACAGAATTTTTCAGTTTATTATTTCAGAGGAAGGAAAAATGAAAGGTCATTGAAGAAAACTAAATTAGTGGTATAGAGTATCAAGTAGGTAACTCCATGAAAAAACAATTCATGAATAAAAACATAAGACAGAGTACAAATCTCTAACATTGAAATTATACAGTCATCGGAAGAGAAAAGGGAACAGAAAGAAATAATAATCAAAGAAATATCAGAAAATAAACCCTAGGATGAATAAGACTTGAGTTTTAGACTGAAAGGGTTCATGGAGACCTAAGCAGGATTAATTAGAAATGGTAGTAGAGTGGAAAAACACTTAAATAGATGAACCCTGGAGGAAAACAGAAAAATTTCTGATGTTCAAATATAGAAATCATGCCACAAACTTCCAAATGGAAAGACCAGGTAATTAAAATGAAAAAATAATGAGACTAAGCAGATTTCTCATCTATGATACTGGGAATTAGAAAGTAGAACAATTTCAGATTCAAAGAAAAAAAACCCTGAAATCAACAAATTCTATATTCAGCCAAGATAGTACTCACATGTGAAAGCAAATGAAAAATATTTTGGGCATCTAATAGCTCAGAAAGTATACCACCCAGGAAGGCTTTCTAAGGAAATTATCCATAGACATATTCCTAACAAAATTAAAACAAGAATGAAGATCTCAATATACAGAAAGAGAAAAATAAAAAGTATAAAAAATAGCAATGAGCAAGGAAACATACATTAGTGAAATTTAAATCTAAATAGATAATACTGTGTCTGGAACTGTCACAGCGGTTTCTAAAATAAGTATTCTGCTAACAGAAACTTAACGTAGAATGTAAAGTCTAAATTATCTCATATTATCTAAGACTTAGAATGAGAAGCTGTGGGGAGTGGAGAAGAGGGAAGTGAACAAGTATATCAAGTGGAAGAGAAACAAAAGCCTAATTCAATGACTTAGAACACAGAAAAATGATACACCCAAAAGAATCTAAGGAAAGAAAAACAACATTCAAAATAGATCATTAGCTAACAATAAAAAGGGTATTGGGGGGAGTACCAATACAGATACATAAATTAAGAACAAATTGAGGAAATAATCACATTATGGAAGAAAACAAAGAATCCATAAGACACTACTTTGCTCAATAGTATGCAGCAATGAAATAGGTAATTTTCTAAGAAATAGCAGACAGAAATCTTTCAAAGAGATATTAATAAATTTCCATAGAAGAGACAGCTGTCTAAGAGTGATCCTTCAAGAAAGCATGAGGTCCATCTAAGAGCAATACTTCAAAAATGCATGAGGCCCAGACACTCAAACAGAGAACCATACTAAATGACTTCAACATTATTTATATAGCTCCAGAACTTAAAAAAGGAAAGTCTCTAAATTATTTTTTCTAAAGCAGTAACATTGATTCTAAGACAAAAAAGATTATCCCCCAAACTCATCCAATCTCATTTTTCAAAAATCTTAATACATTCCAGCATTATACCAATGGTAAAACACTATGAGTGTTCTCAATGAAGCGGGAAATGAGCCAAGAATGTCAACTACTACCACCTTAATTTAACACTGTTCTCCAAACCATCAAGGAAAAGAAATTCACAGTATAAAAACGAGAAAATAGGAGCTAAAATGATCACTATTCATCGATGATATAATTGTATACTTGGAAAGCCAAAGACAATAAAAAGTTATTATCAAATGAGAGGTTAGATAATTATTAATAAGAGAAATCAAAGGCCATCATACACATAAATAATCTCTCAGAAGAACCATAAAAAGGATAAAATATCTAGGAATAAACTACGTAAGATGTGTCTAATGCTCTAAAAGAAACCTTAAGACCCTAGTAAGGGAAACAAAAGAAAAATTTAACAAATGGAAAGGTAAACCATATTCTTAGACAGGAAGACCCAATACCAAATATGTTAATTTTCCAACAGTAATCTATAAACTGAATGTGACCTTTATTTAAAAACCACAATATTTTTATTTTAAAATTAGGCAAGATAATTCTAAAGTTCATAGAGAAAATAATCAAGTATCAATGGCCAGAAAACTGAGGGAAGAGTAGATGCCTGGATATTAGGACACAGTATAAAGCTACCTTAACTAGAACAGTCTGACACTGAAATAAGACTAAATGATCAGATCAATGGAAGAGAAAAAGCAGCCCAGAAATAGACCCACACATTTGTGAGAAAGTGATGTATGATTAACACTGTATTTCAAATAAGGAGAACACGTGAAAAATTCCCATTCTCATGGAAACATGATACCATAATTACGTAAATATACCTTTTTTATTTATCAGATTTGCAAAGGATCAAAAAACGTGGTAATACATTTTGTTGGTTAGGATATGAGCCAGCACTCTCATATTGCTGGTGGGAATTAAAATGGGCACAGCATCTTTGGATAGGAATCTGGCAAACAATTATCAGAAATACAAATGTGTATACTCCTGACCAACCAAGGCTTCAAAAGGATTACAACCCATAGACACACTCATACACATACAAACTATCAGGAACAATTTAAAAATCCATCCACATACAACGTAGATGTATCTACCTATGGTTCATCTACCTGTGGTTTATCCACCTATGAAATATAAGGCAATTATAAAGAATGATGAAGCTCATTTGGAATATCTGCCAACATATATTATGGAAAAAAACCCAAAGTTCAGGAATTGTGTAGAGCATGCTACCACCGTGGAACGTGTGTGTGGGAAGAACATATGTATCTTTGTTTGCATATGCATTAAATGTCTCTGGAAGTGTCACAAGAAACTGATAGTACTGGCTACCTCTGGAAAGGGTGAGTGAGGTAAGAGGGAGACTTCACTAGATACCCTTTGTATCTCTTTGCTTTAGAACTATGCAAACATATTACCTGTTCAAAAATAAAATTAATAAAAAAAAAAAAAAGAAAGATAGGCAAATGCAAATAAAAAGAACTGTCTCTGGGGAGACAATACTCTATGGGTCTCTCTCATGTTTCTGCAGGTTCTGGACTATGTTTTCAAGGGTATCTGTATGGAGAACAGCCTTGGAAGGCAGAGACAGAGTCACCCCCAGAGCAAAAGGAGAGACATGCCTACTTCCCAAGATAAAAGACTCAGTTTCCCTAAGCTCAGGGTTCCTCTTTTGTCATGTAACTTGCTAAGTGTGCAGATGTCACCTGGCTCTCTTCACAGTATCATTTGGGAATTGGGGCTTAAGGGACTGACACAAAAAAATACTGATATTCTGGCTATTGTTATTGCTATGAGTAAAAAAAGTTCTTTGATTCTGATTCAGGGTCTTATGTCTTCTGCTGGAATCCATGAAACTGTGGCAGACTAACTTGTTAACTTGCCAGTAGGGTAAAATCTCAGACCATTCACAGTTTCTAACAAGCATAAGTCAAAACAATATTCAATCAAACAGAATATAAGGCTAAAAGCCTTAAAATCCTTACATGGGATAGAGACAAATACTTTATAACATAAAAAGATTCAATCCAAAAAGAAAATAAATCACAAATATTTGTGCAAATAATATAGCTATGAAATACATAAAGCCAGAAAAAATTGCCGTAAGGCAAACATCACCCAAACAACCTAAGAGACTTTAAACATGAGAAAAATTAAACGAACCACGGTCACAGAGAAGATACTTTAACAATTTTCCTCCTTAATCTGTCAGACTATGTAGACCAAACACAAGGAATAATACAGAATATTTCAATAATACAACCAAACTCAATTGGTTGGAAGTACATACATATATATACACACATACATACACACTGTATTTTTCTAATATATACATATATACATACATTCATATATATGTCTTTTTTAAAAAGTAAGATTTTTCACTCTACAGAAAACATATATGTTTCTCTTATATTCATAATCTACAGAACTCAATGATGTACTTGGTCACAAAGAAAACATCAAAAAATTTCAAAAACTGAGAGTATGGGCAGCTTTCTCTAATATCAAGATCAAAATGACTTCCCATTTTACATCTCTTTGCAATTATGAAACATGTTTCCTAATTAATCTCTGACTCAAAGAGGAAATTAAAAATTAAATGAGAAATTATTTAGAAATTAATAAAAGAACATTTCATATTAAAACCTTAGATAAACTAAAGCTATTATAAGAAAAATATTTCTATTCCTAAAATACTTTATTAAAATTGAAAGACTGAAAAGAAATAAACTAAATAGCTTTAGTTAGTATTTGGTACTAATAAATTTTAGTAGAATTTTAAAGTAGCTTATTTGAAAATATCAATTAAATATTTTGTACAAAACTACAGAAACAAAAATACACACCATTAGAATGAAAAAAATATAACCAAAGATATTTAGAAGATTAATGTTTTGTAAGAAAATGTTATGTGCAATGCTATGGCAATTAATTAGGACATTTAGAGGAAAAGGATTATTTTCTAGCAAAATACAAATTCCCAAAATTGACTTAGGAAGTAGTAAAACAAAATACACTAATGAAAGACTGTCAAAGATCTACCTTTAAAAAGGTAGATGGTTTTATAGTTCAGTTTTATCTACTATGAAAAGAACAGTACTTTCTGAGTTATTCAAATCATTTCAGAGCAAAGATGGGAAGCTTTCCAATTCATTTTATTAGCATAACCTTTAGCTATACATAACCTTGGCTGTAATGTTTTAAAAGACTAATACCCCATGATCAGAGTTAAATCCAGCAACCTTAGAAATTGATACAATTCAACTAGAACATTAGATATATCAATCAGCAAGTTAAAAGGGGGAAAAAAGCATTTAATAAAATTCAGCTATTTTACTTTAAGTAAAACAGGAAGATGAGAAAATGACATATACACAATAATGATGATTTACCAAAATTCAAAGCAACCAAACAGCGAAACACTAAACACACACGAACAAGCAGACATGCCCACTGGCACCACTATTACTCTATATATACTGGTTGTAAGCTTCAAACTAATGCAGAAAGACAAAGAAACAAAACATGCATAAACACTTAAAAATATTATCTTCATTTGCAGATGACAGTTATATATCCAGAAAATCCAAGGTCTCTCCTTAAAACCAATAGCTTCTCTTTCATATCAGCAAAACTGGTTTTTAAGTTCTCAGGGTAAAAACAAATGTCATTCTTAAAAGTAACAAAACCACAGAATATGAGAAATAAACTCAAGTTTAACACCAAAAATACAGGTTCTGTCTGTCTCTACTCAAAACACATGTAGAGACAAACCATGTTCCTTCAGAGGAAGACTGAAAAACAGTACTGAGCAAAAGATACAGCGTACATCTTTCTCTGATTTAATAAAGGGTAAAATGCATAGAGTCCAGTTGAGCCTCATGTTAATGAACAATAAGCTATACTTTATATTCACTCATCCATACTCTGTATATTAATAAACATAAAATATCTGAAATTACAAACTAAGATTTCATAAGTCCTTGCTATGAGAATTCAATATATAAAGCTCAATAAAATTAACTCACTCACGTTTTCCCTCTAAAACCTGCAGAAGAGAAAATTAAATCTTTTGTTTCTGGTGCTAACAACAGGAACTCTCATTTCCCCAAATCCTTTTCATCCACTATTTCAATGTTAATAATAAATTAAGACTATGTGCTTTAAATTATACATGTACACAGTTATGTTTTAGTGTGTCCTGGGGCAACTTAAAATCAGAGAGCACACGTGGCACACTAGAAAATTTGGGGAGAAAATTTTTACGTCCCAACAAATGAGAATGTTATAATTAAAAAAAAATTCAAAGAAATGCATGGTTTGCCTCTCGGAGTAAATGTCCAGGTTAAACCAACCAACCAACCTTCCTTCCTTCCTTCCTTCCTCCTTCCTTCCTTCCTTCGCTTTCCTTCCTTCCTTCCTTCCTTCCTTTCTTTCTTCAGTTATTTTTTTTTTTAGTATGGACTTGGATATATTTATTTTATACTTTGGGTTGTAATCCAGTGCCATTCTATATTAATTTTGTTGCTCAAATTGTTCCAGCTTTGGCCACTGGGAGCTCTTTCAGGGTGTCTCCTGTGTCCCTCTGACATGGCCTCATGTTTTTGTTTTTTGAGCATTTCCTTGCTTTCAGACACTACAAGGTACTCCAGGCTCATCTTGATTTTCTCCACCCTAGCCCTAGAATCAGCCATTTCTCCAAGGAGCCTGGTTCCTTTAACAAGAGAATGATATTTAGAAACCAAGACCTGACATCAACCAGGTATTGATGTCTAAGGTTTTTCAGTTATATAAAGATGCCTCATACCAAAAAGCATTACAAGGAAAAGCCTAGGAACTGAGGGGAATGCTGAGGAGTAGAATTTAAAGGAATTAAGATAAAAGGAGACACAGTAACAGTAATCTAGAAGGTGCTGAGAGGTCAAGGTCTGGATATCCCAAAATCAATCTACTGGAAAATGGAGGAAATCAAGCAAATCATAAATGTAGTATAAATATTTAGATGGCAAAAAATGGGTCTAGATAGAATATCTTTTCTTTATTATTTTTATTATGTTACCTTAATACACTTAAAATGATGAAAGTTAAAAACAATTCCCCAGAAAAGCAAAGCCACTGTGCTAATACTGCCCTCCCTGAAGCCAAACCACTCAGTGGCCAGGAAGATCTGTCTCAAAGCCACCTCTGAGGTAATCCAGGACCAGTACTATGGATTATCAGGACAAAGGTGACTCAAGGGGGTGGGAGGGCACTTTGAAAAGTTTTATGCAAGCAATAAATGGTTGCTGAAAAAATATTCACAAGCCATTTCTTTAATAATCCTCTCTAAAATCTTTCTTGAACTCAATAAAACATTCAATGATCCTTTGGAATATCTTTACTCCTCCTTTTTGGAAAAATCCTAAAAAATCACATTTTATAATATTCACATTTTGCAAAGATCAACATGCCTAGCATATTGTTTAGAGCAGACAGGTACTCTCTTATAATCTTTTTATCCCTGGATGGAGTCCACTGCCCACCCTCCTCAAGTCACTTCCAGCAATCAGTAAACACAGCTCATCCTTTCTTTATAATGCCTCTGACATTTGTCTCTTTCTCCTCCCAATACATCACTCAGACCCTGCACATGTAAAATATTGAACCACCTTCCAAACTGGTGTTTAAAGAAATTCTTTTCCTTACAAAAATTTTTGCACATTAATGCAAGGTTAATTTTCCAAGTTCCAAATAATTTATAAAAGAATTTCATTATACAGCCCTAATTTAGCTTTTCACCTTCAATCCTCTTTTCACCTTCAATCCTCCCAACTACACCTGCCTGGTTACTTTTAAACATGCCCTCCCTTTCTCTCCGAATCTTCTTCATCCCTTTAGGTCTAAGTTAAATGTCTAAATAAAGATTAATTTATCTTTACTGCATACATATATACAAACTAATTTTGTGAAAGGGTAAAACTGTTGACAGATATGGGCTGAGTCCTAGCTTTGCTCCTTAACAGAAGAAACACAAAAATGAAATAAAAGTAGAAATGCATTTTATTAATGTTTGTGCTAGAATTCCTTTAAAACTAGATTTTATCAATATCCCCCCTCCTAACCAAAATAACAACTGTGACCAGGGTAAAAAAGCTTTTTCTATTTAAGGATAGCTATGTTTTACTTAGTCTCTTGCACTCTCTGTTTTTTCTTCTGATTGCTTCTTAAACTCAAGCAAGCTTTCTTGGAATATTGGAGTGATACAAAATCAACCTTATGAAAGTGACAGAAGGGAAAGGAGAACCTGCTACAATGGCAGGGTTTTTATAAAGATATATGAAATGATGAGACAAATTAAGAATCAGTAAATACAGGAAACAGAAGTCATCCTCATCCTCCTCAAATGTTATTAATGGAATAAGAAATGGAATCTGAAACCTACTTCGTGCCTTAGAGATCTACCAGAACTTCCTCTCTGAACTAAATATTTTTAATTTCTCTCCTATGCATTTTCTTTTAAGTAAGCCATAAAGAATTTACCTCAACGTAAACACATTTATCCATGTACTTTTACAGCATTTGTGTTTCTATACTGAATATGAAAGAGTCTATGCTTCCTCAATGATTAATTTCTACTAGAATTCTAGTAAGTAATCTGCCTGTCATCAAATTTAAAATTTAGATTATAGATTTATGTAGGCCATCATGTTGTTTATAAAAAGCAGGAATACAATTGTTACATGATAGCAAGTAGTTTTCCAATTATCTTCCTACTCTCTACACCCTTACATATTATAGAACTAGTAATGTCATGCAAAACATTTGGACTTCTAATTTGAGTTTAAACCACCATGGGATTTTTAAATTAAAATTTCAAAAGAAGAATTTTAGATTTGTTAGCATGTTAGATAATAGGGCACTTACTATATGTTTACCTCTCAAAGTTAAAGGTAGTACTTCTTAGTAATAACAACAGCTCTGTTTACTTAGCATTCACTAACTGTGAAGAACTATACCTGATTACTCATTTGATTCTCACAATAACACTATGAAGATAGGTACTATTTCTAGTCCCATTTTTTACAGGAGAAAAAAGCCAAGACCAAGATTACACTGCTATTAAGTTACAGAATTGGGATCTTAACTCAACAAGCTAACTTCCAAGTTTGTACTTTGTAACAAGTACTACCATACTTCCTAACATCTTAAACACAAATTGGTGCTACTTTTGGGTAGTTATGTGTTTACAAAAGAGCAGTCAAATTTAATTTAGTGCCCTGTAAAATGGGCTTACAATTTTGGTAACTAAATGACACTGTAACTGTGATAAAGTTTCTTATACGACCATTTCTGATCCATTATCTTCATAAACATCTGCTAAATTTCAAATTACTCCACAAAAAAAAAAAAAGCATTTTAGAAATGTTAACACAAGTGGAATAGGGTAAATTATTACTTCTGGGGTTACATTAACATTCTTCTTTTTTTGTGTGGTATTTGGTTTATGGATTTATGATTTATGGATTAGTTATGGATTTATTTTTATTTATGTCATCAGGATCACTGTGCTCCTTCAATCTCAGAATTCTAGCTTTCTGCAATTCTAGAAGGTTCTCTGCCATTTCCCTTCAAATATTGTCTTTCCCCAATTCCAACTCTTTTTCTGAGATTACTATACCTATGAAGGATATTCTCTTTCCAGGCTCTGTGCCATGTACCTCTCTCTCATATTTTCCCTCCTTCTGTCTCTGTTACATTCTGCATAATTCCCTCAGACTTATTTTCACTAATTCTCTTTGTAGCTCTACCTAATCTGCTGCTTAACCTACCTATTCGTCAAGAATTGCAATGTCTAATGTCTAAAGAGTTTGAGCCTTTTTCAAACCTTTCTGTTCTTTATTCACAGTGTCCTATTTTTTTCATTGTTTCCTGTTCATCCTGTTATAATTTTAATGATTTGAAAATAAACAGGTTTATAGTCATTTTTAAAGTTCTTGGGGCAATAATTCTAATGATATATACTCTTGCTGCTTGTATATTTGTCATTTTTCATCACAAGTTCACCTTTAATAAAGACTGCATTTTTCTATAGGAATCCCCTGTGGGTTTAGGAATAGTTTTTCCTTTTGTTTCTGCTAAACTCTTCTGGGATTATCACCTGCTGTGAGACTTCTATAATATAATACCAGGGATTTGACACTTTCTATTGCTTTTAATTTCACTACATGGACAACAATTTGTAGTATAAAAAATAACTCTTCACTTCAATGATACCTCATAATATAATCTTTATGAAGTCACTTAAAACTATAATTAGGGATTCACATTTAAGTTAAAACTCAACCACAGAAACCTGCCATAGAAAGAAGGCAAATTTCACACATACTCAGTAAATAACATAAACCTTCTTATTTAAAATTCTACTTGGAGGTTGGCAAGTTTTCTTTCCCTCTCTCTTTTTATAACTTCAATTATAAGAGACATGCTAATTTCAAAAAGACTAAAATAAGTGTGTGTGGAGAAATCTTAAAACTAGGAAAATGCAGTATATAAGGCAGAAAGCAAGATTATGACTTAAAATGAGTAACCTCAACTTCGTGGAAGGCTGTATTATATCTACAGAGGGAAAAAATATGCTCTCTCCAGCAAATATGCTATATGGGAATCCAGATCATCAGAAGCCTGTATATGCAACTAGAAACAAGGCGTGCTAACTGCCAAATATAATCACATGTGCAATATTTGGGTGACCTTGACAAGATAAATTCTCCAATGGACACCATAGAAATTGGGATCGGTTTTCCTCACTTTTATTGCAGAACAAGTTGCCTTCCAATTGACTCAAGATTTCTTTAAATATGTTTAACAGAGTGATAGTCATATCTCGCTCTGTCCATAGAGTTGGTCTTTTCTTTCAGATGATTTTGAACAGATCTGCTTTGCACTACATGAGCTTATAATTTAACTCTCAGAAGACAACTTTATTTCAAGTTGCACATCTTCTAGGTACACAAGCACACACACAGTACCAACTACAGATAAAACAAAGATTTCTTAAATATAAATAAATCTTACTGCCTTTAATCACAGAAGTCTAAAGTAAAAACTGAACTTTAGATGATATCAAACATACTATGATCCAGTGTAGTTTAAAGATCAATACAATCAAGACTAAGAATGTGCTAAATCAAAACTACAATGAGATATCATCTCGCCCCAGTTCAAAGACAGTCAACAACAGATGCTGGCCAGTATGTGGAGAAAGGGGAACCCCTAAGAGGGTAAATCAGTAAAGCCACTATGGAGAATGTATGGTGGCTCCTCAAAAAAACTAAAAATAGAACTACCATATGATCCAGAAATACCACTGCTGGGTATATATAAAAATGAAAGGAAATCAGTGTATCTAAGAGATATTTGCACTCCCCATTTACTACAGCAGTATTTGCAATAGCCAAAATATGGAATAAACCTAAGCATCCATCAATGAATGAACGAATAAAATGTGGTACATACACATAATGAACATATTTCAGGCATAAAAAAGAATGAAATCCTATCACTTGCAACAACATGGATGGAACTAGAGGATATTATATTAAGTGAATTAAGCCAGGCAGAGAAAGACAAATATTGCATGTTCTTATATAATATGGGTGCTAAAAAAAAAAAAAAAAAAGTTGATCTCATGAAACTAGAGAACATGATGGTTACCAGAAGCTGAGAAGGATAGTGGGGAGGGAGGAATAAAGAGAGGTTGGCTAATGGGTACAAAAATACAGTTAGAGTAAGATCTAGTGTTCAACAGTACAATAGGGTGACTATAGTTAACAATAATGTACTGTATATTTCAAAATAACTAGAAGAGTGGAACTGGAATGTTCCTAACACAAAGAAATGATAAATGCTTGAAGTGATGGATATCTCAATTGCCCTGATTTAATCATTACACATCGTATGTTCACATGTACCCCATAAATATGTATGATTATGTATATATAATATTTATAATTTATATTTATAATACATTTTAACCCAAAAATTAAAAATAAGAAAGACTAAGGATTTGCTAATAATATTTAATTCATTTTTTTGGTTTGCTCTGCAACATTTTAGAAGATGAAGAACAAGGAAATGTAGAGACTCTATACTCATAAAACGTATATTAGGTTCATAGACTATACAAGGAATTACTAGGTCCATAAACTAAACAGTGAAGCACATGAAAGAGGGAAAAGTATATGAAATTAGGTAGTCCTTGACTTAAAGGCAATTCTACGTTGATGAACACTTACTGTGGCATTATGAAATTTTCCATTCTGCCAAAATAGATCTGCAATAGATAACACCACCCACGTCATCAGGAATTCTTCCCTGCCATGACTTACTTAGGCCTCCTACCTGAACCTCTGCTGAGCCAGCTGCCTAAGCCCTGAGATCTCCCACCTAGCCAGCCAATTTTCTTCTTCAGTTATTAGAATTTGGGTGTTCAGATATATTATGGATTAAAAAAAGATAAGAAAGTTGTTGTGGGCTAGTCTGAAAACCAAACCAAACCAATATTTAAAATATCATCTCTGTGAGAATGAATTTGAAACTCCAAATTACCAACTTATTCCTGGAACTTATCCTATTTGGGAGTTTATCTATAAATATATCCAGCCTGAAAAATAAGCCCAATTATTCTCCTTGCTACCTGTGAATGTTTATAGACAGTTAAATTAATACTCACTTAACAAATACATTTTAAAATCTCAGATCTAGCTACTTTAGGAAAGGCTACAAAAGGTGTTAAGTTAATAAGGTCTATGCTAAAAAAAAATTTTTCTTGCCTGAGCATTAACACCATTTAGAGGCCCAATCTATCTGATGTGTCTTTCTTTATGGAATCAACATTTAGGAATTCATATATAAAATTGTGAGGAGTCCAGGCGACTAAAAAGATTTAGAGATTCTCTGACTTCACCTTGTTTTAAATTTTATAATAATCCTAGATATCTTGCTTAGACATTAAAGAGGCCAATTTTCATACAACTCATCACCTGTGATAGATGTTTTGGGCAGTTCCATCTTTAAAATAAGGTGGTGTTAGAACTCCCCTATGAAAACACATTGTCAATCTGCCACCTCTCTGTAACCCTCCAAATCAGTCTAGTCAAAGCTCCTTTCTCCTTCGTTTACCCATATCTGGCCACTGTCCAAAGACTAGTCTTAAAACTTCAAAAACTGTATATAATTTTTATGAAGAAGTTGCTTTTGCTTCTTGCTGTGAGTGTTTACACAGTTGATATATATTTGAAAATTTTTAAAGATTCAGGTCAGCTACTTTAAGAATGGCTGCAACTTTATTTACTTTTTGCATGAAGCTTACTAATTTCTGAATTGGAATACAGTCAAATATTTAAAACTTGAATCTTTAGTTTACAGTATCCCCAAGCAAAAGGTTATATACTGATTCTTTAAGACACTGAACAAGTGATCTAGTAGAAAAGTTTAATGACTTGAGGACAGTTAAATCAGGAAATTAAAAACTGTAATATTGTCAAATATTATGATAATTCATTATTGTAAGACTATATTCTAGATATATTACACAAAAGATAAATGTACAGAATGCCAACACCACATATAAATATATTATTATATGGTCAAAGGAAATATATTTGTGCTTTTTAAATTCAGGGCCAGAGGCTTAACATTTAAGGGTACTTAAAGACACTTGCATTAAACATAAATAATTATGTAGTGTAATGATAAGATAATGAAGTATGAGAAACAAGCCTGAACACTTTTAGCCTTAAATTTTGAACCTGAATAAAGACCACTTTTTACTTCTTAAGTAACTGAACTTCAACTAGATTATACAAAATAGCCAATTCAATTTCATAATGCAGAAAAGTTAGGACATAATCAACAGGTACCTTTACCATTCAGAGTAATTGCTAAAAGCCACTTTCACATATTCATCGGCAAATGAATGAAAAAAGTGCTCTATTGTCATTACTGTAATAATGTGGCTGAAACACTACCTTCTTAGAGAGAAAGAGAGGGAGAGATTAGTTTCTAGATGAATTTACAAAAAACTATCCAAAGTAATATGCTCATTTCAATGTTGAATTCTACCCCTCCTAACAATTTTGTTATCAGAGGAGAAATTTCAGATTAAGTTAACAAAGTGCTACTACATTTACTATGTTTTTCATGCAATACCTTTATTTAATCAATAAATCTTAGCTCAGTGATTATTAGTAGGCTATAAACTGCATCTGTTTATTCATTGCTATACACCTAGTCCCTAACATAGTGCCTAATATATAACAGGTGCTCAAAAGATATTTGTTGCAATAAGCCAATCTTTCAATGGCTATACTGTTTACTGGTAACTGGTAGCTTCTATTCACTTTATTTCAAATAAAATATACCCTAAAAAAATCAGAAATTTCTCTTAAACTTTGGAAGTTGCTTTTCTATTTATAAAATTCTGGAAAAAACTTTCATTTTTCCTTTATTTTATTCTATTTATTAGTCAAGACAGAACTATTGGTATTTTTTTCCCCAAGTCTATTCCAAAGTGCGCCAAGACTACGTTGAAAATCTCAACTATGTTCTTGAACATATTATACAGAGATTTTGATCAGGAATGAATGGCATAGCCTAAAGCACCGGAACAAACGAAAATACGAGTTAGCTTCAGGGCTCACACACTGACATTTTTTGTCTGTCTATGGAAGGACAGAGACAGATATGCATAGCATTGGTGAAGTTTTGGTCTCTCTTCATGCCTTTCTGTTCTCTCATTAGCCATCTATTTACTATACTTATTAAATAAATTTTTATCTTATCTACTCCTAAATATGTACCTTTCATTTACTATATACTCTTAAACAAAAAAAAAAAAGTTGCAGTTTCAACCATGCATGCTTACTTTTGAAAATGGCCATCACTTTTTACTTAAGCCTGACCTGAAAGACTTTATTTCAACGCAGCAGCTCTCAAAGTGTGGTCCAAAGAATCTTGTAGAGTAAGGAAAGTGGGGGAATCTTTGAGATCCTTTCAGTTTAACAAGGTAAAAATGATTTTCGTAACAACACTAGGACATTGCCTTTTTCACCCTCAGTCTCTCCAGAGTAATAATAGAGTTTTCCAAAGGACATATGATGTGCCATATTACAAGAAATTGAATGCAGAAGCAGATGTGAGAATTCTTTGTTATCAAGCCAGATATTAAAGAATTTACAAAAATATAGGCCATGTTACCTTTGTCACTAAATATTTTATCTTAGAAAATTTACTTTTCTTCATTTAAAAATTATGTCAACATAATTATATTTATTATTTAAATGAATAAATTAAATCTCAGTTTTAATTTCTAATGATAAATACTGACAGATATAACCCACATAAACAAAAATTCCTTGAAATTCTCAATAATTTTTTAAAACTGAAAAGAGGTCCACAAACCAAAAATTTTGAGAACCACTGCTTTAGTAAAGAGGGAAAACAAGGTCCTTCCCTGCCTTTTAGAATTTACTTGAAACATGAAATTCATAAAATGTAAGGTAAATCTAATCTTAAATATTATTTTAAAGCATTGGACTTACCATTATAGGTTATTCTTGGCTTTGTTAAACACATCACGAGATGCAAATCCATTTCATCTGAGGGTACAAATTTTGAGCATACAGGGCACTTAAATCCTAAAAAGTAAAAGAAACCCAAGTTACTTAACTATTCTGAATATCCCACAGTGATTTTTAAAAAGCATGAACAATAAAAAGCATTTCAAACTTCAGTATTACACTTACAGTAATGCACTGCACTATTTATGTGGAACTCAAGTTGGGAAAAGAGCTTCTGACTATCATATCTGACTTACATCAGTTTATGACAATCATCTCATCTTCAAATAAAACAAGTTCAAATGAGGAGGGTGTAGCCCACTACAGAACACCTGCATCTCTTTCTAATGTGGTCCAGTTATTCTCGTTTCTAATTTTTTATATTAACCTATACTTATGATTTCACATTACAGTTTTATAACCTGACCATGCTTATGGAAATTATCTTTCCCAGCTTGGTACAGTACACTTTGAGTCACAAGGTTTTACAGCTAGACGGTACCTTAGGAACTATTCTACCCCATCAATCTTTTAAAAATTTATCTGATGAGGAATGTGAAGCCTTTCAGAAGAGCAAAAAACAGAACTAGAATCTAAGAGTCTTGACTTCTAATTTAATGGTCTTTCTGTCACACCATACTACTAAAGTCATAATGCAAACAGAAAATAGCATCAAACCAGGGCAGGTTTTAGCAGTCAATTTTGACACTTAAAAATCTGCTAGTTTCCTACAATTTTCAATCTGCACTACTAAGTATTTGCCTAAAGTACTCCATTAAAAATAAACTGGCATACTGGAGAAGAGAGTATTTTATGTATTCAGCTCTACTCTGCTATCCCCCACTTACCAAGGTGAACTGTCCCATCCCTGGTTCCTTGCTACGTAGGCAGTCATTATATAGTCGTTATATACATGAATACTATGTTTCCCTGCTGCCCCATTACTCTCTCCCCGCCCCCCACCACATTCCTAAACTGTCAGGACATCTGATCCCAGACAGCCAATTTATTGTTTGGCCAGGGACAAATCAGAAGTGGAACAAAAAGATGGGCTGGGCCTATCCTTTTTCTTCTTGGAAATATTATTAAGAAACAGTGAGAGACTACATTAGCAAGCAGGAAAGAGCTGAAGCAGAATGGTCAAATGTAAGTAAAGAGAGACTGGAGTGTCCAAGAAGGCTCAGGTGTAAGCTAAACTTATGAGAGAAGAGAAACTATAGGCAAGCACAGGAAAGTGGGCCACATGGAGGTCCCGGAGCAGAAGTGTAGACAGAAGCAGTAGCACTCTGAGAGACAATGAGACAGACGGTGAAAGAAACATTCTGGCAGATCTCTAGTTCCAGCACATGTGTGTTCTTATAGGAACTGTCCTCCCTTCACCACGATATGAAACTCACTGCAACCAACTGAGTCAGACTACAATCATATCTCATGCACAGGACTGGGAAAAAGGTGCTGGCATGGCTACTCATACAGGTATTCAATTTCCTAAATGAAATAGATGATTTTGAACACTGTTTTTCAAACTGTATTATTGATACACGTATTTTAAAAGAAAGGGATGAAGGTATGTTTAATTCAACTTCTTGAAAACCACCACAAGAAAAAGAAAAAAAAAGCAAAGAGGATTCATCTAAAATAAAACTATAAAAACATGTAATGACCAAACACAAGACTACATCAAATACAGTGAAACTGACTAACTAGTGAGAAGACAGAGAGACCCTAAAGCAGCATTCAGATTTCAAGGACCAACTAACAAATTCTTTGCTTGAAATTTTAAAAACTTACTTCCTTGAAGTTAAACAAGGCATAAAAGGGCAAGAGGCAACCAATTTTGCAGCTACTAATTAGAATTATCTGAGCACTGGCAAACAAATCCTAAATCAACAAACAAAAGTGCAACATTGTGAACCTAAAAAGTCTCACTGACAGTCATCCAACCACCCACAAAATAGAGCCTAAGGAGATAAACATCATGTACAAAGAACCACCTGGATTTCTAGTTAAATACAGTGAATTAAACACATGTGTCTCTCTCTCCTCCCAAAACCCACTAAAATGAAAATAAATAAAAGTAAATAAAAATAGTTTAAAGAAGAACATTAGCGGAATCAGCAGCAAATGAGATATAAAAATACAGATGAAGGAATTAATAGGACTGAGAAAACAGACATCCTAAGTGCCTGCAGAAGTAAGCCAATTCTCATTACATAATTCCCAAAGGACTCAAGAATCTGTAGCTCCATGACTTCCTAAGACAATAGTGATGCATGAGGGTAAAATCTAGAGTGACTGAAAGACTGAATAAAAACAGATCCGGCCAGGCACAATGGTTCACGCCTATAATCCCAGCACTTTGAGGGGCTGGAGTGGGAAGATCACTTGAAGCTATGAATTCAAGACCAGCCTGGGCAACATAGAGAGATTCTGTCTCTACCAAAAAAAAAAAAAAAAAATCAGCTGGGTGTGGTCGCAGGTGCCTGAGGCAGACGCCTGAAGCTGAGGTAGGAAGATCACCTGAGCCCAGGATAGAGGTTACAGTGAGTTATAATTGTGCCACCGCACTCCAGCCTAGGTAACAGAGCAAGACTATGTCTGTAAAAGGAAAACAAACAAACAAACAAACAAAAAAAATCCCAGATCCCCAGGTCCCCAATCTATGACATACAGCCAAGCACCTACCATACTCCTACAAGAGCAGAAGGGAGGTTTACTATGGAAAAAAGAAAAGAATCAAAGAATATTCACAATTGAGGACACCAGGCACAGAAATGGGCAGGGAGGAATACAGAGGAATAAAGATCTATATACTTAAAAACCCCTCGTCTATACCCATTATAAAATTGGTAGATTCTTCTCTTAAATCAAAAGGTTCCACAGAATGAAACATCAAAATCCTTGCCTATTAATATCCTTGCCCATAAAGCTTCCAATCAGCTTTTTAGGGCCTCTCCTAAGCATCATGCAATGAAAGAAAAAAACTGTTATGGTAAAACACTCCAGAAGCAAATTCAAAAGACAAATGATAAATTTAAAATATTTTCAATATATGTCAAAAACAAAAGGACAATATCCTTAATATATAGATGTCCCTCAACTTATGATATTAAGTTGGAAATAATCCTAAATTGAAAATGCGTTTGTTATACCTAACCTACCGAACATGATAGCTTAGCCTAGCCTACCTTAAGCTCAGAATACTTTCAATATAGTATTCAATAAATTACATGAGATATTCAACACGTTGTTATAAAACAGGCTTTGTGTTAGATGATTTGGCCCAGCACTGTGAGATTACCATACTGTACGTTGTTGGATCAGGAAAAGATCAAAGTTTAAAATTCGAAGTTTCTACTTTGTTATTGTTTCTGCACTATGATAAAGTTGGAAAACCACAAGTCAAACCACTGTAAGTCGTGGACTATCTGTATAAAGAATTCTCAAAATTAAGAAAAATCAAACCAAATACTGTTAGAAAAACGCACAAAAGTTCTAAACAGACATTTTATCAGGAAAAAAAAAAGATATGCATATGCCCCTTAAATAAATAAAAAACTGAAGTGTTTGAATAAAAGAAGCACTTTCTTCTCAACTTCTTTACATTTCCTTACTCTCATTTTAGTATGTATAGGAGGGAGGAGAGGGAAATGCATGTTTAATTCACTATAACTAGAAATCCAGGTGATTCTTGTACAGACTGTGTTCTCTCCTCAGGCTCTGCTTTGCCTCTACACTGAGATACCATTTCTCATTCTAGATCAGCAAAAACTCAAAGCTTGACAACAGGCCGGGCATGGTGGCTCTCACCTATAATCCTAGCACTCTAGGAAACTGAGGTAGGAGGACTGCTTGAGCTCAGGAGTTCAAGACCAGCCTGAGCAAAAGCAAAATCCCAGTAAGAGTGAGACCATCTCTACTAAAAATAGAAATAGATGGTCTCTTTAGTGAAACCATCTCTACTAAATATAGCCAAACAACTAAAAACAGCAACACAAAATTAGCCAGGTGTGGTGAGTGCCTGTAGTCCCAGCTACTCAGGAGGCTGAGGCAGGAGGATCACTCAAGCTCAAGAGTTTGAGGTTGCTCTGAGTTAGGCTGACGCCATGGCACTCTAGCCCAGGCAAGAGTGAGACTGTCTTTAACAAAAAAAAAAAAAAAGCTTGACAACACACTCTGTTGATAAGGCTGTGGACAAACAGATACTTTCACATACTGATGGTAGGACTGCAAAATTGTACAATCTCTATGGAAGGGTAATTTGTCAATATCTAACCAGACTGCATATGTACTTATCTCTTCTGATCTGGATCTGGGAACATGCACTGAAGGTATGCCCCCAACAATACAAAACACACATGCACGTTAATTTACCATGGTACTATTTGAAATAGCACAATATTCAAAACAATTTAAGTGATCACACAAAGATTTGGCAAATAAACCATGGTGTATCCACATAATAGATGTACTATGCAGGTGTAAAAAGATATGAGGAAGATCTCTATGAGCTGATATTGAGTGATTTCCAGGCTATATTAAGTGGAAAAAAAGCAAGGTTCAAAGGAATGCATATGCTATGCTAGCTACTGTGCAAACAGTAAATAAGAATGCATGTGTATGTGTATATCTACACAGAGAAAAACAGAAAGGATAAACTTCAAACTAGGGTTTACATATGTTATCTATAGGTAGTGAGAATGTGGTGAAAGACACAGAGAAGATGATACTCATGCCTGTACCTTTTAATAAACTATTTGACTTTTGAACAATGTTAATGATTTACATATTCAAAATAAAAACAAACCAAGGAT
This sequence comes from Lepilemur ruficaudatus, assembly GCA_963574885.1. Classification (NCBI taxonomy): domain Eukaryota; kingdom Metazoa; phylum Chordata; class Mammalia; order Primates; family Lepilemuridae; genus Lepilemur; species Lepilemur ruficaudatus. Next base: position 55,732 of record CAUYRT010069478.1, read on the forward strand.
TAGTGGAAAATCTCTACCTAAATTTAAACAGAAACAAATGAACCTAATTACGTATCAAATAGGTAATCACAAAGAAAAATACATACTTCTTAGCTCTGTCCACCGAAAGGACCTAGAAGCAATGACACCCCAAGAGCCACAGGCGGACCCAGCTCCCAGATCTTAGGTTTCTAAGTATTATTCCGCCACCCCAAAACAAACCAGAGCTCCTTGGAGAAATGGCTGGTTCTAGGTCTGGGGCAAGCAAAGTACAAGATGAACCTAGACTATTTCTTGTGCCAGACCAGGGTGGGGAACCTGAGGCCTTAAGGCCACATGTGGCCTTCTAGGTCCTTAAGTGCAGGCTTTTAACTGAATCCAAATTTTACAGAACCAATCCTTTTATTTTTATTAATACGTTTTTGTCTTTCATATTTTTATTTTAAAAATGAACATATTTAAAATACCAAAAAATAAAATGTTTCAATGAAATAATCCTCCCAGATTGACCGGCACAATGAGAACATTAATAAGCCATAGGGGCTAAATTGACAGCTGATACGCTCATGATTTCGTTCTAACTTCCCCTGCCTGACTAGTACCACTACTGCATGAGGCTGGCTGGCAAGAGTTTATAGGGTTCAAGTATGCCAGTCTGTTACCGTCTTTTGACAATAGTGCACTGTGTTTCTGTCTGAAGTGGAATTTGTGAATAGCTGCACAGCTCAACAGTATTTTTTAATTCTGTTTGCTTAACAATCCATCATGTCAAAGACAACCAAGAGAATGCTGAAGAAAAAAAACAGTTTTTTAACGAGGTCTGGGAATTGCAATATTATCTTGTTTCTGCTAAAGATAGATCATTTACTTGCTTTGTGATACTGCAACATCAACATTAAAGAAATTCAAAAATCATCAGCATTATAACATTCATAAGGACCACAAATATTTCAAATTAGAGAGAGAGGCATGAAAGGTTGTATTGCACAAATTAAAAGATGGAAAGCAAAAGCAACAATTCTTTCAAGCAGCAATAAGACCTGGAAAAGCAACTTATAAAGTAGCCTATATACTTGGAGGGGGAAAGGGAAGCCATTCAGTGATATAGAAATTGTGAAAGAATGCCTTGTTGAAGTTGTCAGATGTTTAGACCCTAATAACATTTCAAAGTACAAACAACTGTCTCTTTGAGGGAGAACCATAACTGACTGGCAGCATGAATTAGCCTTCAACATAACAGAACTTCATGCAATACTTCAAAAGGAAAATTTATATTATTGAATCTCTCAGGATGAATCAACTGATACTACTGACTTGGTGCAGGTTTTATACTTCATTTGGGTTGTGACAGAAGATTATCTTTGCTCCAAAGAGTTACTCACTTTGGGCACTCTTGTGAACAGAACAAGGGCAATAGATATCTTCAACAATTTTCAAGATAAATGTCATGAAGTTGGACTCAATTTGGTAAATTTGTTGAGTGTATGTACAGACGGTGCACCTTCCATGACAGGAAAACATAAAGGGTTTATTGCACAGATAAAAAAGGTATATTAATAGATACAAACACTGATGTATCTTGCATCAGCAAATCTCTGTGCTAAAGCTACTGTTTTAAGCAACACTTTGCAGTAAGTTATAAGTATTGTTAACTATATTCCTGCAAATGCAACAAGGCATCTTTAGTTTCGTAACATGCTAAAGTTGAACAATGGGGTATTCAGTGTGATTTGCTGTATCATTCTAAAGTGTGTTGGCTATTGCAAGGACAGGTGTTAGCCAAAATTTTATCTCTGTGAGAACAGATAGTTAAATTTTATAAAGAATAGAATCAGCAATGTGAATTATCGAAAGAAGATTTCTATAGGAATTCAGCATTTCTGTGTGATATCATGTCACATAAAAACTACTTAATATTTCTTTGCAAGGTAAAACTAAGTCTTCATATGGTATGTGGCAAAAAAAATCCATGCATTTCAAAAACAGCTATCTTTTTTCAAAACACTTCTTCAAAAGAAAATTTTAGATGAACATTTTCCCCAGTTAGCAAAGGTCACTGATGAACAGGACAATATGTTTGGATCATTTGAAGAATACATAGCTGTTATAGACCTCTTAATTGGAGAATACAATGAAAGTTTCACTAACTTTGAGAATCACGACATCACTCAAATGAGCATTTCAGCCTCACCTAGTTTATGTCACCAAGGCACCAAAGAAACTACAGATGGACTTGACTGAGCTCTTAGTAGACGACATTTTAAAGTCATTGTTTGATTCGAAGAAAGATCCAATTGAAATATGGAAAAAATGCAGAGTACCCAAGCCTATGGCAACATACTCCCAAAATGCTTTATTTCAACACAACTTATTGCTATGACTCCACATTCTCCTACCTAACCCAAATCAAGACCCCCTTAAGGTCTTGATATTCATCTAGCAGATCAACTGAAACTCTGGATCTCCAAGCTGCAACAAAATATTCAAACGCTTTCCAACAAAAAGCAGACACAACAAACTCATTAAAAGGTTAACTTTAAAATCAAAAAATATTTTTCATTTTTTGAAATTACTAAGTACAAAGTAGTCAGATTTTTACAAAATAATGTACATTTTAAAAGATATCTAATTGAAGTTTACTGAATGCAGCCTTATTTGATTACAGCAAAATTAATGCAGCCTTGCAACATGAAAAGGTTTTCCACCCCTCTGCCAGACTAAATAAGTGCTCAAAAACTAATATAGACATATAAAAAGGCACAGAAGACAGATTCAAAGGGCTCCTCCTTGCCAAATTTGGACTGAGAATCAAAATAAATAATGACATAGTAAATTATAATATATTAAATTTAAAAAGAATGCAAAAGTATGTATATATAATTACATATTCTTTAACTATCAACCAAGATCACTTAATTAGGAGAAAAAGGTACTTTTACAATGGAAAGGCTGGTTTAAGGCTGACCACCTCAAACCAAAGTTAAAACTCAATATCACCAACAAAATGGCAAACTGACATCATATACTCCCTGATGTGATGCACTGAGGACATGTTACCTAATTATGCAGAAATTTGGCAGAAAAAAATCCTCTAATATATAAGGCAGACATCAAAACAAATAAATAGACCAGGGGAAAGATGATAAAAGTCAACGTAGGTAACAGAAGAAAACTTCAACACTGCCAATCTCTACCCCCCATTCTCATAGTAATAAGATTTCTATTTATTTGAGGTTTTAAAAATATATCTATTTATGTTGTTCTACTTATTTGTTTTGGTTTCCCTCTTTTATGTTACAGGCTTTTCCCAAATTTCCTCAGTTATCCCAATAATTCAAGATGATATTGCATCCATGAGATAAGAAAAAGGGGCTATAAAATAATAAGAACCAAAAGAAAGCTCTTGAAAATTAAAAATTTGATAGAAAAATTCAAATAGACAGTTGGAATATTAACTTGAGGTAATAATGATGCTAAATGATAGTAATAACAATTAAATTTTACTATGTACTAGCAAATTATCTAAGCACTTGGTTGAATTAACCCATTTATTCCTATATCCTTTGATATAGGTACTAATATTTTATAGATGGAAACAGAAAGGGTAACTTATATAAGGTCACACAGCTAAAAACTGGCAACACCAGAATTCAAATAGGCCTTCTGGCTCTAGAACTTAAGTCCTTAACCATTACTCTACACACTTTTTCAATCTCTCAGAAAGTAGAACCAAAGTCAAATAGGAGGCAGATAATAAAATTAGATCAATCTAGGTTGTCTAACATACAACCAACCATAAATACAGAATTGAGGAAAGAGGAAGAAACCGTCAAAGACATATTTTCCCAAACTGAAGTTCATGAGTATATGGACTGAAAGAATACAAATGAAACGAATGAAAACAAATAACCATACCAAGGTACATTACATGAAATAACAGAGATTAGAGATAAAAAACAAAAGCTGAAAGTTTTCAAAAAGAAAAAAGATCACAGTATAATATCTAGAATAATATCCCAAAATTTTTTTTGTCTTCCATGATACTAATAGTTTTGGAGAGTCTAGGTTCAATTATTTCAGAATCAGAATAGCACTGATCTTCTCAACAGCAACACATGAAGGCAGAGGACAAATGAAGCAATAAGTTCAAAATTCTGAAAGAAAACTTATTTCACTTAGATTATGTACCCAAACGACTACATATTCACACTTGTTTGATAAATACATTTTTTTTGCAGGTAGACAAGGCATCAAAAACTTTATCTTCCTTCTATGTGCTCTCTCAAGAAACTTCTACAGCAAGAAGTCCACTAAAATAAGGAACATATCCCTCACAGGAGAGAGGCTAAAGGAAGTCCCAATTTTTTTCCTTCTCCCTCTATAGAGAGCTAGATCTACATATACATACACACACACATATAACATACAGGTATTATTTGGGGGACATTGGGGGGAAGTCTTCAGAACTCTTAGAGGGAAAATATATTGGGACTCAAGAAATTGATATCCTCAAGCATTCAAAGACTCAGGACACAACCAAGAGATGAATCAAAACAAATAATTCAGGAATGGACAAGCTGTGGTTAAAAAAATATATAAATACATACACACACACAGTAGTGTGCACATGCATGATTCTATTTAACTGCAGAAATAAATGTAAAGAACAGTAGGAATTACCTCTACAATATAGTATGTAAATATTATAAATGCCAACATTGTGAAAATGATTGAACTAACAAAAGCTGGGAAGGGAACAGCAGGCTCATGCCGGTGTATAAAACGCCAAGGGAGACTACGAGGAAGAAAATGAACATTAGAGATGAACCAGATCACCCTGCTCTTTTTAAACAGAGGAAAAAACATGTATAGAGATAATGAAACAATGTCATTATTGCCTCTCTCCTACATATTTACCATTCTACCCTAAGGAACTTTAGATTGTCACCAAAATCCTGCTAAGCATCTCCAGGAATCTTTCTCTAAATGCTCTACCCCAAAGCAGATTTAATCGTTGACTATCCCTTTGTATCTCTTCTGTACTTTGACAATACTTCCAACACTGCAACACTGTGTAACACTGTACTTATTTACATGTCTATCTCCTTATTAGCCTTAATAGTGTAGTGAAAATATGGAATTTGAAGCCCAAAAGACCTGGGTACAAATCCCAGTTGTACTACATACAGGCTATGTGACCTGGGGAAGGCATTTATGTCCTCTAGGCCTGACCTTTTCCCTGTAAAATACTGACAATACTACTTACACAGCAGCAATCTGGTGACGATTAAATGTTGCAATGTATATAAAGTACCTGCAGCATAGTAGGTATCACTGAACAGCGGCTATCATTTATGAAAATTTTTCCCTTTTCAATTCTCAAACAAGTTTATTCTTTTTTTTTTTTTTTTTTTTTTGAGAGAGAAAGTCTCACTCTGTAGCCTGGGCTAGAGTGCCATGGCATCAGCCTAGCTCACAGCAGCAACCTGAAACTCCTGGGCTCAAGAGATCCTCCTGCCTCAGTCTCCCGAGTGGCTGGGACTACAGGGATGTGCCACCGTGCCCAGCTAATTTTTCTATTTATAGTAGAGACGGGGTCTCGCTCTTGCTCAGACTGGTCTTGAACTCCTGAGCTCAAGCAATCCTACCGCCTTGGCCTCCCAGAGTGCTAGGACTATAGGCATGAGCCACCGCCACCGGCCTATTCCTTGTAAACTCTTACAATAGTTTTTTCTTTTTTAATTTCAGCATATTATGGGAGTACAAATGTTTAGGTTACATATGTTACCTTCCCCCCCCTTCCCTCCACCCCCGAGTCAGAGCTTCAAGAGTGTCCATCCACCAGATGGTGCACATCACACTCATTATGTATGTATATACCCATCCCCTCCTCCCCCCTCCCATCTGCCCGACACCTGATAAATGTTATTCCTATATGTCCACTTAGGTGTTGATCAGTGAAACCAATCTGCTGGTGAACATGTTGTGCCTGTTTATCCCTTCTTGGGATACTTCACTTAGTAGAATGGGTTTCAGCTCTATCCAGGAAAATACAAGAGGTACTATATCACCATTGTTTCTTACAGCTGAATAGTACTCCATGGTATACATATACCACATGTTATTAATCCACTCATGTATTGATGGGCACTTGGGTTGTTTCCACAACTTTGCAATTGTGAATCGTGCTGCTATAAACATTCGAGCGCAGGTGTCTTTTTTATAGAGTGCCTTTTGTTCTTTTGGGTAGACGCCCAGTAATGGGATTGCTGAATCAAATGGTAGTTCTACTTGTATCGCTTTAAGGTATCTCCATATTGCTTTCCACAGAGGTTGAACTAGTTTACAGTCCCACCAGCAGTGTAGGAGTGTTCCTATCTCTCCTCATCCATGCCAACATTTATTGTTTTGGGACTTTTTAATAAAGGCCATTCTCACTGGAGATAAGTGATATCTCATTGTGGTTTTGATTTGCATTTCTCTGATGATTAGAGATGTTGAGCATTTTTTCATATTTTTGTTACCCATTGTTCTGTCGTCTTTTGTGTAGTTTTAAAATGACATTCTTTGACTCAATGACACATACTGCTATATCAAAGTTACTTTACATAGTAAAATAAATACCATCAGCACCTGTAAATGTGAACACCAAGTGATTTTCCACTGTTGATGACTAAGGCAAAAAGATTCTTCTTTGTATTTCCATTGGGCCAACCCTACTTTTATTCAGTATTTGTACACTGTTTCCTCCTAGCAACCAACCACAAACAAAAAGGGATTGATCCTAAACCTGAGTCTGGCGAATATAGCTATTAACAGTAAAAATAAAGATGAGATTTTTTGGTTTTTTGGTGGTGGAAAAATTGCTCCAATCAGTAAGAATCTGTTGGGATGATAGAAGATGAAAGTATCAGGCCCTATTATGAGATTTACATATCAATCTACAACTGCAAACAAGTCATCTAAATGCAACTTGCTTAGTTATGAAGCTCCTGATAGTTATAAACAAAGACACCAGAAAAGTGACACTGGAGAAGCTATCCTCTCAACCACTAGTGAGTGCAGAAAGGAAAAAAAAGACAGACAACTGGGAACACTACATTATACTAGGTGCTGTGGAGAGAGAACAGGTTGTCAGACTTTTGGATTGTTCTATTTTAACCTTTATAACAATCCAAATTTTCTACCCCTCCTCCAGACGTCATCAACCTCCTATTATCCTCACTGGTCATCAATGTTCTCTCTACCCAAAGTTGGCAGTCCCACAAGTTTCCCGCAAATCAAAACTATTCCTTTACACTGTCCCTAAAACAAAGCTCTATTCCATCTGATCTCAATTAGGTAATTTAATTGGCTAATTTAAATAATCTCTAGAATGAAATGATCAATAGGCTTAATCTTCCCTAGGTAAGCATGCACTGTATATGACAATCAATGGAATGAATCAATGATAGAGGTTACAGCAAGTAACCTCCATCTACCATAACAGGTAATACAAAACAGTAGCTGTCATTTCTTAACTGCAATAATGGAATTAAAAAATATTAAGCATAAGGAGCCTATAGAATCTCTTGGTTTAAACTGCTCACTTGAAGAGAATATAGATCTAAGTGAAAATAAATCAAAATTGCCAAAACCCAGCTCTTCTGATTCCTAAGCTTTCCAGCTTTCTGCCACAGCAACTTGGCTTTTGACACTTTTATATTACTGTGCGCCCATGAGCATGCACACAAACAACTCATCATTCCCTGTACTAGTTTTTCCACTATTATCCTAAATTTGGTATAGTCATTTATTAATAATTATTTTCCTCCAATAGAACATACCCATTACACCTCTACGCCTTTGCTCCTAATTAAACCAATATGTTTTGTTTTTCTTATTTTATTAAAAATCTACTCCTATCCCTTTAAGCCCAGATGTAGTTTCATTATCTCAATGAAATCTTTTAGGAGAACTTAAAGCCAAAATGTCCTCTGTCCTACTATATGCTTTTTATTGATAATATTCATTTAATACATTTACAATATTTCTGTAAGGATCTTATCTCCCAAATTAGATAATATCTGTGGAGCAGAAATTGTATATTATTCTGCCACATATTCTACTCAAACACCCAGCTGGAGACCAAACATTCAGCTAGACTTATATTCAACACAATATTTAAATGGATACATAAATGAATCATATAGTTGCCCTGACTGAGTTCTATAGAGCAAGAGTGGCACAATTAAAAGCAGAGTGGGGAATTCTAATTACTGGTGCTTATAACTATAATTAGTAAAGCTCTAAGCATTGCTTGAAAAATGCACTGTTTTTAAAAATTCAGTTTAAAGGTCTAATTATTTTAAATATGCCAATAAAAAGAGAGGTAATAAATCAACTTGTATAAGCAGTGATGTTTTACAGTATATACTATATAATGCATAGCAAAAGGTCTGGAGCCTAAAAAGATAAGACTTATTTTATAGGCTAGTAGGATATATTGAGAGTTTGGCAAATACAGCATTATCTGTTACAAAAAACTTCCCCAGAAAATGCAAGTTAACTAACCTAAATAACTACAGGTAGGATCAGATGTAGATTACTATAGTTAGGATCAGCTGCAGTTATCTTCTCCTATATGGGAAAAGATGCTAAAGAGGCCAAAGGGGAGATACCTACATGAAATCTATGCTCTTTGAAAATGACTGTTACTTAACAAGGGATGGAAATAGCCCTAACAAAATTAAAATGGCAGAATAGCAAATGTTCCAACAACACAATATAGCAGAATACATTTTAACCTTGTTCAGTAAGTACTCTACCAGACTAAATGCCTAAACACCTAATTTTCTAATCAATTATCTAAAGCAATCCTTGACGAACCTACAAAACTAACATCGGTATACAACAATTTGCATAACATTTTTTAAAAGATTAGTTTATGTCCGGACCATATTTTCAGTCCATTAGAGAAAATCATTATTTTTTACTATCTATCCATTTGTGACAATTCTTTTACTTTATTTTTTTTCATATATTTTCTTTTTAGAACTACTACTGCTGATGAGAATGGTAAAAGGAAACGAACTAATTTTAAGTGAAAATTATGATCTAATTTATTTTTTGTAGTCCCAAACCAATAGTCTGCCTATTATGACACATAGTAGTCACTCAAATATTTGAATGAATGAAAGGCTATCTGAAGAAGTGAGGTTTCTCTAGTGTTATTAATAGACACTGGCCTGCTGAAATGACTCATTAAATGTCTTAACAAAGTTTCTTTAAATATGCCCTGAAGGTGTCTTTATAGTTGAAAACATGTAATTTCTTTTCCCTCTCTTTGCCCCTGACCCAAAAAAAAAAAAAAAAACACCAACTTATGAGATCAGACATTTTTAAATGTTTTATACTATGCACCTAACGATGCCCTTAGTGTTGTCCAGAAAGAGCTACTTGTCCATGTTCACTGTAATTACTCCTACAACATTTAGACTCAGCTTTTTGAGAATGTGAATGGACCCCTAAGGGAGCTGCTACTCTAATTTTCTTTCACAGATAAGAAAACCCAGTTATGTAAAAATACTTGCCAAGTCATAAAACTAGTCAGCAGTAGGGCTGGATCTAGGATTCTTTCTGCTGGAACTGGGATTCTTTTCATTACTCTCTGCAGCCCATTCATTTCTTTACCAGACCTCTCATAAGCATTTATAACCAATTAAACTAACAATTTACAATATACCTTATACATAAAAATGTTATAACATTGCAACCATGAGGGGGGTCTATTTTGAGATTGTTTTCAAGAGATAATACTTATGAATAGTGGCAAAAATCAACAAATGAATGGCTAGGATTAATAATACTAGGTACCATGAACAATTCAAAATCCATACTGTGATCAAATTCTGGACATCCTAACAAATGTACTTCCCATATTTGGAAAACTATTCAAAAACTCAGGGAGATTAAGTATTTGAGATCCAATAATTCCCCCCTCCACTGAAAAACTTTTGCAGCACTGCCAAAGTCATAAGATACAAGAAACGTATGCATACATTTCTGTCTTTTGGCACATTCACAATCTTACAAATAATACTGCAAAGATGTTCCCTTTTTGATTTTACTTATTATTCATACACTTTTCTTGTCTTCTAGCCTATCAATCAATTTTCTGTCAACTTTTTAACCTCCTTTACCCTACTCCCAAAAATATCCCTTTAGCTTTATTTCTCATCCTATATTTTGACTTTTTTTATTGTCTAGATTATTTTAATTATATATAACCTGCAAGTCTAATAGACTAGAATAACTATAAAAGATTTTAATGGTGGGCCACAACTGACAGAAAATGCTTCCCTGCCACTGCAATTTGCATGTGCCCCATAAAATGTATACAAAATAATTCTGATAATGAAAATTACAGCTTGATTATAAAGGTCATCTTGAGCAACATGGGTATTTCCCTGGGAAAACAAATAAGAATTTCTCCTTTGAATCTGTTTGAATGAATTAAGAAATTAAATCAATCTTACAGAAGAATGTCAAATAGTATACAATGTGACTGCTCTTACCAAACAGCTACAAAAGGGGAACAGAAGAATCAAATCACTATTTAGAATGTTAGAAAAGCCAATTGAAACTATGGCAGTCAACTTCCACAGAAAACAAAATAAAATCCACGTGGCAATACAAAGTGTCCTTAATTTATAATATGAGAGAGTATGCCAATAATAAAACAAGAACCTAGGGATCACTGGGTTTTGTAAAATCTAATATACTGAACATCTTCTGCCCCTAGGGAACCTCAAAATGGCCACACATCACCACTAAGCAAGGAGGGTACTAGGCTGGAGTATAGAGTTCCCAAAAGACAGACACAGGGAGGTTAAGTAGTTTTTGCTATTCACTGATGTGAAACAAGCTCACTACAGAACAGGAGGAAGATGTTTCGATGCCAAGGATAACTTAGTCTCTGCATTCTTAGGGGCAATTTTAGAACTTGACTACATATGCAAGGCACTTCTGGAACTGAGCAGGAGCTTCAACAGTAGTTAGAGTCTATTTGTTTATTTTCATAAATAGGACAATAGATTCTGCACTGGAAATTTTCTTTCAGCTGGAGGGTGGAGAAGGGGGAAGGGTGGAGTAATGGCATTTGCTCTGCGAATTCACAAACTAGATGAGAAAGGCACCTTTGGAGCCACAGCTTCTCATCCAAGATAATACTCAAATGTATAATGCCCACTAGCCTGTGAGACCATAACATACAAGCCATATGTTAGTTTTGCCATGGCCTTATATTATATTGTAGAGGTTGTACGAAGAGAAAAAAAAATTAAGCAACTATGGATTTCAGAATAACCATTACAACGAATTCTAACCACTATAGTTACTGTTTACACTTACTGGCTTAAAGCAAAACACTAGGTAAAACCTGTACCAACAGCTAAAATTCTCTATTAAGCTCAATGTCCAAATTTGCTTCTAAACATACACATACCCAATTACCTTCAGTTGCAGAAAATATATAACGAAAGACTAATAATGAGCTCCAGAACCAGACTATCAATTTGGGTATAGCCCACATGGCTTATAATTGTTTATCAATTGTTTCATTTTTGGTTCTTTTTGTAAGGTATACATGTAATTCCGATCATATTACAACACGTATTATACCTATCGTATTTATATTTGTCACCTTACCATGTTTTAGCTATTCTAAAACTATTTGCTAAAGGTTCGATTGAATTTTACTGAAATTCTTGTATTTTTAAAATATAAGTGAAAACAAAATTACTGCTTTTAATGTGTAGTAACCAGGTAACAAATTCACTAGACCTAAACTTTATTCAAGAGCTACAGGTGCATTTATAGTCTTAATGAATCTATCAATCAAATAGCTTCAGGACTTTCAAATAAAGACAAAATATTTTGCATAATTCTGCTGAACTAAAAAACAAAGAATAATTTAAAAACATATCTTCTTCATGTTTCATATCAAGGTACCTAATTACTTTACAGAACTATGCCAAAGTTGAGTACTCAATAAATATTTACTGAATAAACAATGTCTTATCTCTATTATTCTTCTTGACCAAATTTGAAGATAAAGTGTGGTTTATTACTCTCTTCACAATTTTCTCCTTACTGTTCAAATGAACAAAGATAGCTCTGAACAGCTAAATGACTTTTTTTTTAATTTAAATAGATCTGGGGATGTAACGGAAAAATAAAAATCTCAGTACCACAAAATTCATTATGCCAAAAGAAAGAACCGAGCCTGAGGACTAAGTCACACAGGCAGTGCCATCCTCTCTCCATTGAGGTACAGGGGTCCCCTTTTAATAAACAAAGGGGCTTAGAAAATGGCTATTAACAGAATTTTTCTCTTTGGACTGGGTATGAGAAAGAGAAAGAAAGCCTGGCTGACAAGGTGGTCTTGTTATGCAGATAAACTTCAGAACCAGAATAGCCCTCAGGGAAATATTTTTATTCAGACCTTTAAGGGTGCCAGACTCTCCGCAGACCTGTCCCAGATCAAATAGGCAAGGCCTGGCAGCATTTAACTGAGATTTTCTACAAATGCAAATCTCTCTCCCAGCCTCCGCCACCTAGACAGCCTTATAGCATATTCCAATGTTTGCCCACAGCCATCTCAAAATATGACAAAGAAATGTATTTTGAGTTAAAATATATATTTCCTTCAGCCCTTAAAAAAAATCTTCAAAATATATAGCCCCTATAAATAAGTACATGTCAATTATAACCTTAGGACTGCAGCCTGAAGGAACTCTTAAATGTCCATTACAAGTTTATCTCCACAGATGCAAATCAAGAAAGAGATATAATCACTCCTCTAAGCACCCCAAGAAAATCACAACATTGACTACTTCCTCTACCCCCTCTTATGGGAGGCGAGGATGGCTTTGTTTTTGAGACAGGGTCTCACTCTGTCACCCAGGCTAGAGTACAGTGGTGTCATCACAGCTTACTGCAGCCTCAAACTCCTGGGCTCATGTGATCCTTTAGCTGGGACTATAGGCACCCACTACCACCCCTACCCAATTTTTCTTTTTCTATATAGGAAAAACAAAGTGGACTCCCAAAGTGCTGGGATTACAAGCATGAGCCACCATGCCCCAGCCTATAACAGAGGTAAAGATCTGAAAAAAGCGCAAAATGTTTTTATGATTTGTCTCTTTAAAACCCCCACTCTATTAGGGAATTAAAATTTACATACTTGCCAGAGGCCAGTAACTAAAGGGGCAGGAAAATGTTCTTTGCTGCTTGTTTTCTAGCATCTTAAAGCACAGGAGAGGGCTCTACAGAATTATCCAGACAAAGGTCATGAGATCATGAGACTGTCTTCATTGGCGAGATAAGGTCCACCTAAACCACCAACTGTAGTAGAACAACAGCCCAAAGCCAGGACATGTCATACTGGTCACACAGACCCAAGCCCAACCACCAAAATTCCCTCCCACCCCCTTAAAAAGCCCTGTATTTCTGCTTAAAGTCAGAATGGTGTTCTTTTGAGAAACTAGTCCTCTGCCCTCCACATTTGCTGCCAAATTAATAAACTTCTCTTTTCCTTTTCCTCAAACCACTTGTCCTTGGATCTTTGTTCTGATTTTTAATGTTCATCTTACGTAGATTCACTGGGCACCAAACAGAAATTCACAAGAATACCATCAATTGCCTCACTGCTCATCTGCTTCACCCCTCCCTTTGTCCTATGCATTCCGTTTTTTTCCTTTAAATTCAAAATCTACAACCTCTTCTACAAAGAGCCCAGTCCACAACAAATACTTTCTGAGCTGTGCTTTTCCCAGGCACATCCTTAAAGTCTTGGGTTAATAAACCTCAACTGAATGTGACTCTCTCGTTTTTAGTCACTTATTATTTTAGTTAACGGGATACAAGAGGTTTTTTTTGTTACATGGATAAAAGGCACAATAGAGAAGTCTAGGCTTTTAATATCCCTATCACTTGAATAGTGTACATTGTACACAATAAGTTATTTTTCATCCCATACCCTCCTCTGAGTCTCCAATGTCCATTAAGTCACTCTGTATGACCATGCATACCCCCATCGCTTAGCTCCCACTTGTGAGAACATGTGGTCTAATCAGTGGTCCCCAACCTTTTTGGCACCAGGGATTGGTTTCACGGAAGACAATTTTTCCGTGGACCAAGTGGGGGATGGTGGGGGGGTGGCTAGGCGGTTGTGTGAGCGATGGAGAGCAGCTGTAAATACAGATGAAGCTTCCCTCACTCTCCCGCTCACCTTCTGCTATACGGCCCAGTTCCTAATGGGCCACAGACAAGTACCTGTCTGCAGCCCAGGGGTTGGGGACTGCAGGTCTAAATGACATTTTTGTAGCATGGCTATGTTTCTTTCTCTCTTTCGCACACACATATACACATGAACATGCACACACAACAGAAATTTACTATGCTGTCAGTTAACAGTATGTAATCTAATTTAAAAGCAAAAAAAAAAAAAAAATTCTAGCAAGTAGGAGAAGGTGAGAGTGGAGACCATGGAGTTAACAGATAGAAATTCCAAGCTTTGTTACTTTCTTAATCTGGACTAGTAACTTGGTGAAAAATAGCTGGTGTCTTTTTGTTGTTGTTCCAGATAAAACATACGATGAAATGGTTTAATGTTCCACTTAGGAGAACAGGAGGTCTGAGAAAGCAACAAAATGGAGCACGTATTCTTCTGATAAATAATCACAGTATAGATGCTCCCTAACTAAAATATGTGCTTTTATAAAGAGCATGGAATGATATGGGAACCTGTACATTACATTCTTAGAGGTCTTTTTACTAAAATGCTAAAATTTTTCATGTATACTGTTTCTAAAGCAGATAATTTTATCACTCATCCTGATCAGCTAAGTTTTAGAATCTTTAATGATTCCATTCAATCAAATGGAATTAGAGATAAAGATTCCCCAAGAACAGCTATTTAAAGAAGCAAAAAAATCCAAAAGTTAAGATCCAACTGGGAAGGCTTGAAGAGCAAGAGGAAGTACAAGGGGCTGATGTACTGGCTAAAGCAAAGCTATTAGAACACAATGAAAAAATAGGAAGACACAAGAAAGAGTAAAGATAGTATTTAGGTCATTAAATATGAAATGTCCATTTTCAAATCAAGGTTTATTTTATCTCAAACAAGAAGCGGTACAATTAGTCAAACTATGCACCTAAACTATAGACACAGTTTTGCCAGGTAGCTTGCTTATGCCAGCAACGAGGAAGCCTGGAGAGTGAGTGGGAATGAAATCGTGAAAGATATTTTCTACAGCTTGTTGAGAATTGAATATTTTTCCTTGCAAAAAGTGGTCCAAAGCCTGGAAGAAGTGGTAGTCAGTTGGGGCAAGGTCTGGTGAATACAGTGGATGTCAGAGAGTTTCCAAGTCCAGCTTATATAGTTTCAGCAGCGTTGTTTTTTGCAAGAGGATTGGCCTATCTCTATTGACCAATTTTGGCTGTTTAATGGCAAGTGTCTTCATCATTTCATCCAATTTGTTGCAGTAGACATCCACTGTAATGGACTGACCAGGTTTCATAAAGTTGTAGTGGATAATACCAGCACTGGACCACCAAACAGACATCATTAGCTTTTTTTGATGAATATTCGGTTTTGGACTGTGTTCCAGCACTTTATCTTTATCCAACTATTGTGCTGAATGCTTGCAATTGTCAAAAAGAATCCATTTTTCATCACACATAAGATGTAGAAATGGTTCAAAATATGTCGTGACAGCAAAGAAAGGCAAGCTTCAGACCATTTCTCTTCTGATGCTCGTTTAATTCATGAGATACCCATCTACCCAACTTTTTTACCTTGCTCATTTGTTTCAAATGGTCCAACATTGTTGGAATAGTAATGACGAACCTTGCTGCTAATTCACACATAAGTTGAGATGGATTCACTTCCACTACAGCTTTCAGCTCATCATTATCTACCTTGGTCTCAGGTCACCCACAAGGCTTATTTTCAAGATTAAAATCACCAGAATGGAACTTCTCAAACCATTGACATATTGTGCACTCATTAGCCACATCCTTCCTAAATACTTTGTTGATATTTTGAGCGGTCTGCACTGCATTGGTTCTACAATGGAACTCATATTCTAAAATAATAGGAATTTTTGACTTACCCATGGTATCATAAAAATTGCTCTAAAAAAAATTTGAAAGATAATCACAAGCCAAAACGTGCATTTGAAAGAATGAGGATGTACCCTCACAATAAAAAATTTAAAAAAGAAGTTTCAAAGTGAAATGTCAGAGACATCAACTGTCAAACTTAGTTCTTAAGGAAACCGGACATTCCATGCTTAATAACCTAATATATCCCTTCTTCTACAGTTGCATTTCCCTTCTTGCCGTACTCTATACTGTCCAAAAAAGAAAAAATATTTAAAAATTTTTAAAGAAGGTTGAAAGAATAAAATACATAGGCATACATTATGCAAAGCATTTACATTTTGTAAGTTGTTAGAATTAAATTTAAAATATATTGATGCCATTCTAGTTGTGTTTTACACTTATATGAGTAAGTCCACTCTCTCCCATATGATCAATGTACTAATTTGAAGTGTAAGAGGACAAAAGTAACTAATAAATAAAACAAGAAATTATAATTTACATAATAACCAGAATAGCATTTTTTAAAATACTGTTTAAATTCTGTTGTTTTCCATTAAAAGTAATTTGGCTTTGATGTTGTAGATGGAGATTTCTTATCAACAATAAAATTCACAAATGTTTAGCATAAATCTATTTCTCATAAACACTATTCTTCAGCAAATAACTGCTTTTAGATACCTAATCAAATGCAAACATAACCTAACAAAATTTTATAGGATATATTAAATGTGCTTTTGGCAATTAGGACTTTAAAATTTTAAATATATTTGGCTAAAAGTGTTTGTTATTGTCAATAATTTGATTTTTTTACAGGCACTATGACAAACAGATAACCACGGAAGCTAAATATATATTAGCTTAGTATCACAATTAAAATAAGATTTTAATTGAAGCAGTTGGGTAACTGACTGCAATCATTATTATTTACATACATTAAATTTTGCCCACTACTGTTTACAACTCAAATAATCCGACTGAATGTTGCCAATATTTCCTAAAACAATGCATACATAATTTAATCCTTATGAGTTATCATGTCAAAAACTGATTCAGAATTGAAGGGCTGGGTTCTACAAGGGTTTTGAAGTTTAGCTGAAGGCATGCCAGCTCCTAAGTATGAGTCAAGCTCACTACTACTACTCACTAGAACCAAACTCTACTTTACTAACACATTTGTATTCAGTCTGACAAAAGTTACTAACTTTCTTTCCCTAGGGGCTGACCTATGGAAACTACTTTCACTAGTATGTTTTAATTACCTTCTAAAGCTACTGTTATTCGGGGAATTCATTCTGCCTTAAGTATTTCCCTAGCTATACTGGGTTTGCTGGTATTCCTTGTTTTTAAGTGTATTCTTGCCTCTTGGGTCCTCCGAACTCACAAATGAAAGAATCAAATACAGCATAAGTATTTATGCTTTAGTATTTATGCCTCTTTAGGAATGAAAGGAATTAACATCAGACTGTTTACTATTTAACTTAAAAGTTTCTTGTAAAGAAATTACACTTGGAGTAATTCTGTGGTTGGTAAACTATGGGTCTACAGGCCCAGTGTGGCCTACCCACCTGTTTTTGTACAGCCTTCCAGTCACGGCTTTTTTTTTTACATTTTTTAATGGCTGAAAACAATTTTAAAAGAAAATTTTGTGGTACATGAAAATTATAGGAAATTTAAATTTCAGTACCCACTGATAAAGTTTTTTTTTTTTTACATCCACTGATAAAGTTTTAGTGGAACACAACCACATACATTCATTTATATATTGTCTATGACTACAAAAAAGAGGACAGAGATCAAAAGGTCTGCAAAGGCTAAAATATTTACTACCTGGCCTTTTACTGGAAGTTTGCTGACTACTTGAGTAAGTCATTAAAAATTGTTCAAAATGTCTGAGTATTTGTTTCATAAGGGGAAACTAGGAAAACCCCTTTTAAAAAGTTTGGTTATTACAAAAACTCTATTTGTAAGCTATCAGTAAACTTGATTAAAAAGTTTAGTCTACCAAAGGGTTAAGGAATAAAGATGATGTTCCAGTTAAGCCAGTATTATCACTGCTTCCCTACAGCCACACCTGTTTATTCTCAAAGCCATTACCAACCTGGTAGATTTTACCTGCTGAGTAGCTGTCAAATTCAATCACTTCTCTAAACATTCACCACCTTCCTAAATCTAGCTATTATTATTTTTTCCCAGACTAGAGGCAGTAGCCTCTATACACATCTGCTCTTGTCCTCCCCATCCCCCAAACTGTTCTTACAGGTTATCTTCAAAATGTAAATCTGATCTTATCACTCCCATTTAAAATACATGCACAAACTTTTTATTTATTATACCAAGCCTCGTATCATCTTTTCCTTTCCAACTCCAGCCTCATTGCTCTTCCAACCCCTAATCCACATTTTTTATAATTTTTGATAAATTAGATAAAAATTTTTATATATTACATACTACATATCTGTAGTTCCCTGATGAGCATGACTTAATTGATCACTATAATGTAAAAACAACCAAAAATTACTGAGCACCTCTCTGTACTGCTTAATAACATACAATATTAGTGTTTAATTTTTGTCTTCCCATCTACCCTGAAAGTTTCCTATACTTTCATTTTTATCGAACAATGATCCCCATAGTAGACCCACTCAAAAAATACTGCTTAATTCATTAAAAACATTGACTGTGCTCTTAAATTTACTGGAAGTTTACAGGGGGATGTGCTGATTCAGGGTACTCAACTCAGCACAACTCAACAGCAAGCCAGTGGCAGATGTGAAAGATTATATATCTGGACTTTCAAAGAGTTGCTCCTAAGAAAAAAAAGTGAGAAAATCTTTCAGCTGTCTACTCTAGTCATTAACTAGGACATCATGATTAGACACGCTGAGCTTTATCAGATAAGTGATAAATTTCTGAGCACCCTAAACATTTTCTTATCCCTAAAAGCAAATCCTGGGTTAAACAACCATTTTAAGAAACCTAAATTTCTAATTCTATTGGCAAAACAGAAAATATTCAATATGATTATTTAATTGAATATATTAGAAGAGTTCAGAGAATGTTTGAAGACTGTAATTCAAAACCTCCCACTCACAATATCCAAATAACATCTTACATATTGTTTTGCCATTATTTTAGAATTTTTTAATATGATGCTGTTCTAACTTTTTAAAATAAAAAAGCCCTCAGTAATAAAGACATTGCTATCATGTAAAGAAAATGGTACATATTTTCGATATGCACATTTTAGTATATAGGGGTGAAATGACATGGTATCGGGGACTTGTCTTACTTGAGAGAGAAGAGATAGATGAAGCAAATATGGAAAAATGTAATGAATTACTGAATGTGGATAATAGAGATATGAAGTTTTTTTGTTCACTGTACTATTCCTCTCTACTTCTGAGTATGTTGGAAAATTTTCTGCTACTTCCATAAAGTTCTTAGGAAATTTAAGAAGTCAATTATTTCAGTAAATCTGAAAATTCAACTGTAGTTAAAAGTGAATTCAAAAATTACTCAAATTCTTACTTTAAAAAATAAAACTTTGACAATACTAATTTTTACAGAGGATGTAAAGAAATATGAACTCCCAACCACCACCAGTATAAGCAAAAACTGATATAACCACAATGCAAAACTGTCTAACACTATTAAGCTGAAGGCATTCCTCTTCTAGATATACCCAGAGCGGTGGTTCTCAAATTTTAATGTACTTAAGATTCATCTACTGAGCTTGTTTCAGTTTCCTGGACCCCATCCCCTAACATTCTGACTGAGAGTGGGCCCATCAATTTGAATTTCTAACAAGCTCACACAGGTGACAACACTAATGGTGCTGGTCCAACGACCACATTTTAAATAACACTGTCCTAAAGAAACCTATGCACATGTGCACCAGAATACATGTTAACAAAATATTCATAGCAGTGGTGTTCATGATAGCAAAATGGAAACAAATACCCACAATGGAATGGTTAAATAAATTCTGGTATATTCACAAATGGAATACTATGTGCTACAGAGTGATGAAAATTAACCATAGCTACACAAAAGACAAATGAATCTAACAAACATAATACTGGGGGAAAAGAAGCAAGACTCAAAATAACAGTACGATTCCACTTATATCAAGCTTGCAAAATTAAACAAATTCTTTAGAAATGCATATATGAATGATGAACAAAGAACAGCAAAGACATAATTATCATAAAAGTAAAGATTATAATTACTCTAAGAGGAAAAAAGGGGTTTATAATCAGGAAGACATAGGGGAAGGTTTCTGGAGTGTTGACAATGTTCTACTTTTGTACATAGCTGCACTGGGTTCATTTTGTAACTGCACTCTCCTGTTTTACACATTCTTATGTCTATTTCACACAAAAAAATTTAAGACATTTTCTTTGGTGGTAGAATTTTATGAAACTAGTTTCCCAAAGTTTACTATTAAAGTTTTAATTACTCTAAATCTAGCCTCATTCTTTTTTTTTTTTTTTTTTAAGATAGGTTCTCACTCTGTCACTCAGGCTGGAGTGCAGTGGCCTCCTCATAGCTCACTGCAACCCTGAACTCCTGGGCTCAAACAATCCTCCTGTCTCCGCCTCCCAAGTAGCTGGGACTATAGGCATGCACTACCACGCCTGGCTAATTTTTCTATTTTTTGTAAAGACGGGGTTCTCATTCTTGCTCAGTTTGTTCTCAAACTCCTGACCTCAAATGATCCTCCTACCTCAGCCTCCCAAAGTGCTAGAATTACAGGTACCCAAGCCCTAGCTTCATTCTTTTAATCAATTAAATTATATTTTGTAATCTAAGTTTAAAGAATGAAATATTAGGCTCAGTAGTAAATACCAATTTCATTAAATTAAAATAGTCTTGCAGCAACTGCATAACAGATATTGCTATGAAAAAATTCCTAAAACCGTATTTCTACCTTTTAAAACACTTAAGCTCAAATATCTTTAAATTTGAAACAAGAAACAACACAGAATGTGATAGAAAATGTAGCAGAGTTAAAAGTCAATGGATAAAAATAGTATCATTTAATGGACTTCAATTCATAAATCTATAATTCTGCTCAAAGATACTAGTAATTATGCTTTTAACGTACACAGAACAAACATTTTACAGAGATCTAGCTGACAAAATCTGCAAAGATTGCAAATGCTGCACGAAAAATAAAATTAGAGCAGATGTGAGAAAGACGACTTTTCTCCTTCACATCCCAATTCCCCCTCAAATAAAATAAAATAAAAAAGGCAGAAAGAAGAGAAAGGAGAGTGCAAGCTCCAAGAAAAACATTACTATGAAACACACAATGGATGCCATCTGACACAGCATGCAAGGACAGGAGTACCTCAAAACTAAAGTCTTACCAGTCTACACACAAGGCAACAATGAAAACCTGGGAAACCACAAAGACCATCTGGAATCTACAAAGTTTTCCCCAAGATAAAGTGAGGGTAAAAAAAATCCTCACTAGGTGAAAAACTTTGTAAATCTTATTTAAATACTTACCATTAAACTACTGGTTCCAGAAGGAATAGAGGTAGCAGAGTAGAAAAAAGAGGGAAAACCCAATCAATACTAAGGATACAAAGTGGCAACACAACATCATAAGCACCCAGAATAAAATAGCAAATAAATACCAAATATGAGGGTAGGCAGCCAACTGTCTAGTAGTATTGAGAGGTGGGGTTAGCAATGCTCCTTTCTGTCTCTCATTCCTGTTTTGCTTATTATTTGGACATAGAGCTACTTAACAGCTATTCCAAAGAGCAGACTTGAGAAGGCAAGGAAGGTAAAATCTGTAATTTTAAATATGGCCAACGGGTAGGTCATTGTGCAACTTAAATTACTAAAGGAACCAAGAATCCTTTCATTAACTAAGTTCTATTCTATAGCAACTGGATTACTCAGTATTTTAGGAAAATCGTCTATGTTTATCCATAATGTGTGTACGTGTGTGTGTGTATAACTAAAGTAGCTGTTCAGCATTTCAGTGAACAAAATAAATGGTTTTATTATTTGCTGGTATGGTTGATACCTAAAAATTATCCTGAGCAAATGAAAGGTAACACTACTTAATCCACTTTACTCACATACACTTAATATGCCATAAAAGGCTGAATTTTATTCCTCCGACTTGGTTTCAATAGCTTTAAGTATTTTATGTAATCCTTTACTTACTGCCAGCTTTCACATCCACCATTTAAGGCAACTACTAGATAGGAGAATTATTTTCATAATAAGAATGTTAGTTCATTCTTTACTAAGAACACTTTACTATAAGCCAAACACTCTGCTAAATGCTGTTATCTCACCTAATCTTTAAAAACTTGAATACAGTGGAAAGAGCAACTTACACAGAGTTTAAATGATTGGGCCAACGTCACAAAGGCCCAACATTTGTTGGTACAGATCCAAAAATCTAAATCACTCTATTAAACAAATAGTAATAAATGATAAGAAAGTTAAAATAGTATTTTCAATGTTTCAATGTTATTTTCATTGCTGTCAAGTGCTAGAAGTATGTATGACAGATAAATGTTAACAAGAATCACAAATCTTATGGAAAATTTCTCAATTCACTCGTTTTCTAAAGTACCAGAACATAAACTAATATACAAGTAGGAAATAATTAAACAATACTTGGATCTCACAAAAAAAGTTTCTTGGATGTGATTAACTGTACACCTTGGTAAATTCACTGAAAATCATTTAATTGTACACTTAAAATGGAGTGTTGGTTGTACGTAGATACAGTTGGAGCACTATGTATGTACTCTATGGACTACTTTGACAGAGTAGATTTTTGAATG
>CAUYRT010069479.1:0-55590 GCA_963574885.1 Lepilemur ruficaudatus
ATTGGCCAACTAAAAATATATACAAAAAAAATTAGCTGGACATGGTGGTGCATGCCTGTAGTCCCAGCTACTCGGGAGGCTGAGGCAGTAGGATCGCTTGAGCCCAGGAGTTTGAGGTTGCTGTGAGCTAGGCTGACGCCATAGCACTCTAGCCAGGGCAGAGTGAGACTCTGTCTCAAAAAAAAAAAAAAAAAAGAAACTGGGAAATTCTACGATGCCCTGGGAGGGAATGGGTACTAGGCTGTTCCCGTGTGCCAGACGCTGAGGGCCCCAAGCTGACAAAGCTCTGAGAGAGAAAACATAGACCAAACAAAGTGCCTAAAGAGAAATGTAGACAAACTTCTAGGGGGTGCTCAGGGGACAGGAGTGCCTTCACCTGGACTCTTTCTGGAACGCTTCACCTTCAGGGTAGAAGTAAAGCATGCAGGTATCAGGACCTGCATGCACGGTAGCCCGGAGGGAGGAAAGCACAAGCTGTTTCAGAGGCAAAAGAGATTCTGTTTTAACCCAGTCCACCGTCTTGCACTGTGCCAGGCAAGCACAGAGATTACAAGTGGAATCAGACACTGTAGAAGACTCTTGAAAATGATGATCACTTCAGTTATGGGTGAGAGTTCAGCCTCGAATAATGGCAATTCTATCGAGGCCCTGGAGTGCTGTGCAGATGAAAAGACCCGAGACTCAGAGGGGAAGTCATCAAGAAGCTCGCACGAAGCAAGCAGAGCAGACTCCAGGTCCCTGCCTGCTGCGCTGGGAGCTGGCCCCCGCACACCCCAGCTCTGCAGTGCCATCCTCCCTGGGGTGACTCACCCCGCCCGGAGGATCCATCTCCTCCCAGGGCATGGTGGGGAGGAGGGCAGCCCAGGCTGTAAGTCCAAGGAGCAGAACCGACTCTAATCTTGACTCCCATAAAATAGTAATTACAGTACAAAGGCCTATTGAGAGTGGAGTGAAACCTCTCCAGAAAAGCAGGTATTATTTCTCAGGGCAGGCGGCAGCTTTTCTTCTGCCACCAAACAGATGAAACGCCAGGCATGAAGGTGAGGGGAGCCAGCCTGCCATGGCCAGGGGCTGCCTTGACACTGTGCACATTTCTGAGAGAGGGTGGGGTCTCCGTGGACTGATCTGCAAGGGTGTATCCCTGCTGGGTGGTCTCTGGGCTCTGGGTGCGTTCACTCTTTCTAAACTATTTGCTGAGCCCTGCAGCAAGGGAGGGCCTGGCGCTGGGCACCACCAGTGCGTACTGTGCACGTAACCCCCCTTCCACGTGGCCATGCAGTTACAAAGCAGCCCCGTATCATAACCTTTACCAAAATCTTGAGAAATTCATGGCAAACCATGCACTTTTATTTCCTTTTTTTGTTTGCTTGTTTGCCTTTTCTTTTATAGATTTATCGAGATAAAATGAGGTGTGCTAGATTTAAAAGCATGCAACTCAATGAGTTTTTGACATATGTATACACCTGTGGAACCATAGCCAGGATGGAGATAAGAGGCACAATCACCACCCCGGCGAGAGTTCCCTCAAGCCCTTTGTAATCCTGCCCTCGCTCCCCACCCCCATTCCCAGGCACCTGTTGATCTGCTTTCTGTCACTCTAGATCAGTCTGCATTGCCTAGAATTTCATATAAATGGAATTATTCTATATGTGTACCCCTTTTTCATCTAGCTTCTTTGACTCTGCTTATTTGGCTATTACAGATGAAATCATGGGGTCTGGATGAGGTGGTGCAAGTAGTCAGTAATCACAAACAGTAGAGGCAGTGCAGGTGTCCTGGCTCTGAGCCCAGTATGCGGTCTGCCACACCTCATTCATTCATCATTCATTCATTCATTCACCAGAGAGTAACTGAGCCTTTGGGTGGGCTCTCTCTGTGGAGTCACAGTGGTGCACAAAACAGACATGGTCCCTGCCCTCCTGAGCTTACAATTCTTCTTTCATTCATTCATTCACCTGCATAATAAGTGCTTAATAAATAATCACTCTGCCTCCATGGAATACAGTTAGAACTTGGCACTGCCCACCTCCTACGCCACCCTGACTGTCAGCTGCCACCCTCCTATCTTTGAACTGGACACTGGGGTGATGCAGATGGGGATCGGAGGCAAATCCTGTCCTCCAAGACCAGGCGGAGCAATAGGAAAAACTCTACAAAACACTGTCCTGCACCCTGAAAACTTGCAAGAGAGCTGGAGAGCTAAAGATGAGCCCATGGAAGCTGGCACTCCAAACTGAGTGCAGAAGTGAGCACCTGCTCAGGCAGGCTGGGAGCACAGGGAAGGAGGGGTCTCCAAGCTGGACCAGCCAGGAGAGGATCTTCCGGCAGGGAAGGACTCCTTGGGGACCTCCAACAGTCCCCAGCTGGGCAGGCAGGAACAGGAAAGATGGGAAGGAGGAAAGTGCATGGGAGGCAGGACCAGGCTGAGCAGAGGGGAAGATGGTGAGCTGAGAGCCCTCCTGTAATTCTGCATGTGAAATGTGCTTTCTGCCCACAGCATGTCATATTGGCTTATGTGTGGAGAGGAAGTGAGGGGAGTATGGAGGGTAATTCCTTACATTTTTGTAATAATTTAAAATTTACAAAGTTCTTTCACTGTAATATTTAGTTAGCAGTAAATTCCCATCTTTGAGATGGGAATTAACATTATTTTTACCCATTTTACAGATCAGAAAACTGAGGGTCATAAAACCCAGTGATTTGCTCAAAAGTATACAACTGCTAAGTGGTGGGACAGAACCTCAATCCAGGTCTCTTGTCCCCAAGATTGATTATCTTTTCTCTCTATCTACGATGACCAGTGGGGCATGTGGAGCCGCCTATGCAGCTCACTGCCATAGACCACGGGATACACCATCCACCACGTCCTCGCCACCCAACCCTCATCAGCCACCCTCCTATCTGCCACTTGAGCTGAGGGTGGAAGCCACAAAGAGGAGAATAGGAGGAGAGGAGAAGGGAAATGGCTCAGCTCTCAGGAGAGGAAGTCAATTATTTGGCCAAAGATGCTCTCCCTAATCCCCACAGACCTTCCGCCTCTGGCTTCCAGAAAAGGCTCCTAATAAGGGCCACTCTCTAGTCACCTGCAAGTGGGCACCAAAGCCCTGCCCCTGCTCACTGCTGGTATCTTCCTCTCAGAAAGTAGAACAGGATTCACACCAAGAAGGTGATAATCACAGGACACTGCCAGGGCCAAGACCCCAAAGGAGAAAACATCACTCTGAAGTCACGAGATAAGCACAGAGCGGGAGTCCCAGGCCCACATGGCCTGGCAGCTGAGCGATCCAGGCAAGGCTCCTAAGTCATCACGGGCATCGCCATGGAGGAATAGCTAACATTTCTGCAGGGCTCGTCATGTGCACAGCCAGGATTTGAGCTCAGGTCGACTGACCCTATTCTCGAAGTTCTTAACCATTGCTCCACCCTGCGGCTCACAAGCATCGCGTGGCAGGACAGCACCTGACGCGCAGCAGTGGGTACATCCCTCCCCGTTCCACAGCTGAGGAAGCTGCAGCTGCGTGAAGTCCGGCCGCTAGCAAAGGCCACACATCTAAGGGTGGGATTCAGTCTACCCTCCAATCAAACCTAAGCTCGCCACCCAACACATGGCCCCTGAATGAGAAAAGAGGGCATGGAGCGGAAGGAGTGCTGAGCTCTCACAGCTCTGCAGCCCTGGCCTGCGGCTGCCCACAAAACCTCATCAGGGACCCCCTGGTCTAGAGGGAAAGTCCCTGGGCCAGGAAGCCATGGCTGGGTTTGGGTCAGGGCTCTGTAACACCCATTGCGTGGTCTTGGGTAGGCCACTTGGCCCCTGTGACTCAGTCTCCCCATTTGTAAAACAGAGATAACATCTTCTAGCCTCACACAATTATTGTCATCTAGTGAGATAAGTGAATATGAAATAACTTTGAAAAGACAACAACACTAAACACTGCAGGACAGCCTATCACCTGTAAATGAAACTATCCCAAGGCTATGACCACTACAGATTTTGCCTGAGGCTAGATACCTTACTTTTCTCCCACCCTCCCCCAAGTCTATCTGGAGTCAATGTTCTTAAATTGCAATTGAAGCCAGAGTGAACCTAAGGAAGCAATACTAGTCTATGTTTGCAGATGTCCAAGCCCACCGAGCATGCTCACCTAACCCCACTTCCAACACATACACACAACTAACTACTTACATCCCACCTAAAATGGTTTTTCAAAATGAAATCATTCACCATGAACATCTTGGACTCAAGCCAAAAAAATTCCAATGGCTAGCAATTTCTAAAAGTTCCTGATATATGGGGAAGTGAACAAAAACAACAGTAGCTATAACATAGCAATCTTTCCAGATGAGGGGTGGTTGATAGGACACTGTTGATTGGCCACCCAGCCTCCATTCTCTTGTTCTTCCTTCCCCGCAGATCCCAGCTGGCTTCATGGATCCATGTGCACCATGCACCACTTGGTCCAAGAGGCAGTGGGGGAAGTGATGTGGGATGGTTGAATTCTATATATTCTTCAAAATATATGAATTCATATATTTTGAAGATATGACCAAGAGAATGTATGAGGGACTGGCTGTTGGTGTCAGAGAAAGAAAGGTGTTACAGACGAGATTGGGCATGGAAACGTGTAGGGTAGACTAAAGGGCTTCATACCAACACAAAATCATACTTTATATTATTAAAGAATGTTAACTTCTTCTTGTGTTGTGGCCCTCTCTGCCGGCATGGATGGAGATTTTCCCTGGGGAGGGTTTCCCCTCTCAGCCAGGCTCCTTCTTTGCAATTTTTTCTAGTTACTAGTGTGTGCAAACTCAGGGGGTGCAAATTGACTTTAAGGGAAGAATGTTGCCAAAACAACCATGACATTCCTTCCCAAGCTAAAAGTAAGTCATCGTCTACTCCACTGGTATATCTTACCCCAATAACCAAGCTGTGTCTCACCCTGGCTCCTGTTTAATCAACTTCTTCCTCTCCACAGCTCACAGCAGGCAAGGAGGACTGAGGGTCTTCATGCTCCTTCCCTGACTCCCCTAGAATGGATGTGTGTGGCTGGAAGGAAATGGAGGTTGCTCTGGTCAATTTTGATAACTCAGACGAAATCCAGGAAGAGCCAGATTTCGACCCAGCCAGCCCAAAAGGCCGGCCTGGGAGCAGCCCTTTCTCCAACTGGAGAATCCTCATCAGCGACAGCACCAACCATGAGACTGCCTTCTCCAAGCTCCCAGGAGACTGTGTTGATCCCCCAGGGCCTGAGACAGTGGTCCTAAATGAAGGAAACCAGAGAGTGATCATCAACATTGCTGGGCTGAGGTTTGAGACCCAGCTCAGAACCCTCAATCAGTTCCCAGAGACCCTCCTAGGAGACCCAGAAAAAAGGATCCAGTTCTTTGACTCCATGAGAAATGAGTATTTCTTTGACAGGAATCGGCCCAGTTTTGATGGAATCCTATATTATTACCAGTCTGGTGGGAAAATCCGACGCCCAGCCAATGTTCCTATTGATGTCTTTGCTGATGAGATCTCCTTCTATGAGCTGGGTAGCGAGGCCATGGACCAGTTCCGGGAGGATGAAGGCTTCATCAAAGACCCTGAAACATTGCTCCCCACCAATGACATCCACCGTCAGTTCTGGCTCCTCTTTGAATACCCCGAGAGTTCCAGCGCTGCCCGTGGTGTGGCCGTGGTCTCAGTGTTGGTTGTGGTCATCTCCATCACCATATTCTGCCTGGAGACGCTACCAGAGTTCCGGGAGGATAGGGAGCTGAAGGTGGTCAGAGACCCCAGCCTCAACACGAGCAAGACGGTCCTCTCCCAGACCATGTTCACCGACCCTTTCTTCATGGTGGAGTCTACCTGCATCATGTGGTTCACCTTTGAGCTGGTGCTCCGGTTTGTGGTCTGCCCCAGCAAGACTGATTTCTTCAGGAACATCATGAACATCATTGACATCATCTCCATCATCCCCTACTTTGCAACTCTCATCACAGAGCTGGTCCAGGAGACAGAGCCGAGCACCCAGCAGAACATGTCCCTGGCCATTTTGAGGATCATCCGCCTGGTGAGGGTCTTCCGCATCTTCAAGCTGTCCCGCCACTCCAAGGGGCTGCAGATCCTGGGGCAGACGCTGAAGGCTTCCATGCGGGAGTTGGGGCTGCTCATCTTCTTCCTCTTCATTGGGGTCATCCTCTTCTCCAGTGCAGTCTACTTTGCTGAGGTAGACGAGCCAGAGTCCCATTTCTCTAGCATTCCTGATGGCTTCTGGTGGGCAGTGGTCACCATGACAACTGTAGGCTATGGTGACATGTGCCCGACCACCCCAGGGGGGAAGATTGTGGGCACTTTGTGTGCCATTGCGGGGGTCCTCACCATCGCCCTCCCTGTGCCTGTCATCGTCTCCAACTTCAACTACTTCTACCACCGGGAGACTGAAAACGAGGAAAAGCAGAATATCCCAGGAGAAATTGACAAAATCCTCAACAGCATGGGCTCAAGATTGGGCAGCACAGACTCTCTTAGTAAGACCAATGGTGGCTGTTCCACAGAGAAGTCCAGGAAGTGATCTGTCCAGGGCTTCCTGGGTCCCTGTGTCTATCTGTCTGTCTGTCTGTCTGTCTGTCTGTCTGTCTCTCTCTCTCTCTCTCTCTCTCTCTCTCTCTCTCTCTCCTTCCTTCCCTCCCTCCCTCTCTCCTTCTATCCCCCTTCTCTCACTCTCAATTTTTCCAAAGACCAAAATTGATCTTTTGTGACCAGTAGCCGTCTTTGACTAAAGCTATTTTGATAAGCCCACATTTCTGCTGCACTTTCTGAGCTGGTTCTCTTCAGCCCACTGGAGAAAGATTTTGTTCTCCTTTCCTGCAAGGGGGTAGTTCAGGTCCCCGGACCAGAAGTATTGGCGTTATCTAGGAGCAAGAAAAGCAGAATCCAGGCCTACACAGTCCTACTGAGTCAGAATCTGCATTTTAACAAGATCCCAAGTGATTTATTTGGACACAGAAAGTACAAAAGGGCCCCTTTTATTTTCACAGTAAAAATAAGCAAATAATGTAAGAGAAACAACAAAAGCATTTTCAGGGGATGATACAATTAGCAAAGGGCCTTCAAATCCTGTGGTTTCTTTCCCACCATAACATGCCAGCTGTCTCTGCAAAGAACTGTGCAAGTCAGGACTAACAATTGTGTCTTTCCAGAATTCTCTTTAAAAAGTTTTATAAACCATAAAGCATTTCAAAACTCAAGGGTTTTTGAGTAAATACTCTCCTGACTTGGAATCAAAGGACCTGGATCAGTTTTTAGAAATTATGATTCTAAAATTATATTTTAGAAATTAACTGAGGCCTCGATGGGCCTCAGTTTCCCTAAATGGAAAACAGAGATAAATAAGTTCCTACTTAGCAGCAAACATGGCAGCGTTCTCCCATCCCACCCCAGCCTGGAGGAAGCAGGCCCTGAGTACTCCCAGATGCCGCTCACCCACCTTGGCCAGTGGGTTCCTCAGGTCCTCCATGGGCCCCCAACGAAGGAGGCAGGTCCCTGTGACTTCCGATTTCTCTGATTCTTATACTCAGCCTCCTTGGGCTTACTTCCAAGTCTGAAAACTGGACCGATTACTAAGCTCAGGGAGGCCAAGTATAAGTAAGGCATTTGGGAGGACTCAGTGAGGAGTGTTATTGAAAGTCATTTATGGCCACATAAAGCTGCTATGCAAATGAAAGGAATTATAATTTTTTGAAAGCTTTCCTTTTGGACCAATTAACTCTACCCAAATAAGTATAGCACATGCCTTTGCAATCCTAGTCAGATCGCAACCCTAAGCTGAAGGCGACTGATTTCAAAGACAGCATAAACCCAGAATTACCCGCGCATGACATCACGTGTAATAAACTACCATGTTCTCAATGCTTTTCACATGTTTTTCATTTCATTCTAACAACCACAAAGTAGGCATTATTTCCATTTAGCAGATAAGAAAACCGAAGCTTCAAAAAGTTAAGTAACATTCCTCCAAGGCATACTGTGTGGGAGTCATCCTAGGCCCCCCAAACAAACAGAGCACAAAACTGAGGTGATCATACACAGACAGTACCCAAATTGCCCTATCCTCCCACCTTCTTGGTCAAGAACCTCATATATTGTCACCATCAATTCCCCTGCCCTCACAACCAAACCAAAGGCTCTGGGACGTCAGAGGGACCGGAGTTCAAGTACCTTTCCGTACCAACCTCTCTGGTCCACACCCATGCAGAGGCCACGTAGACAAGCTCAGCCACTTATTGGAGAAGAAAGTCTCTGCAGGACTGCGGGGACAACCTCCTGGGCACAGACCTGCCGATGCAGTGTGGCCTGGAGCCTTGGCCACCCAAGATGCTGCTCACACACAAGGTCCCCTCCCCGCCCCTCATAGACTGGTCCGTGGCTGGTCTCCCAAGGGGGCTGCACAGCCCTCACTCTGCAGCAGCTGCTTCCCACGCTTGCTCAGGCACTCACTGTGGGTGCACAGGCTGCTGCTGGAATGTATGAGGGAGGACAGCTCCTACCAGACTCAGACTGAAACGGAAGGGAGGACATTCCTGGCACGTTTGGCTGGGACATGCAGGAGAGCCATCGTAGGGCCGCTGAGGCTGAGGACTCCAGCAACACCTTCATCGCTCACGTCATCATCATCACCTCTGGTCACCGTCCTCTCTGCTTGCCTCTGTTGGTCGGCCTTCGTGCCCCTGGAGGCAGGCAATCCTCCACGGAGCGGGCAGTACACACAAGCGCGCACACACACACGCACACACACGCACACGCGCACACTTACAGGTTGAGTATCCTTTATCCAAAATGTTTGGCACCAGAAGTGTTTCAGATTTCAGATTTTGTTCTGGATTTTGGAATATTTGCATGACCCTATGGGTATCATGCAGGCCTTTCCGACATATCGGCAATATCTTTGCACCACAGAGCAAAGACTGAGCAAAACACCGCAGTGAGTTACGCACGTAGGTCTTGGCCACATGCGGAGCATCGAGGGGAATCTGCCGTTGGCGTGTCCGGCCTACTCGTGTGCCATTTTATCACCATGTGTGCGTGCGTTGGGGGTATGGGCAGGTGCAGGAGAGATGAATCATAGCTGAAGGGGCTGGGAGGGTTTTTTCCCCTGGGGGGACGCTGAATAAACTGTGTGTCATGTGCCTGCGTTTTGACTGCAACCTGTCACATAAGGTCAGGTGGAATTTTATACTTGAGGCACCATGTTCAGAATCAAAAGTTTCAGATTTTTGGAGCATTTTAGATTTTGGATTTTGGATTTTCAAATTTGGAATGCTCAACCTGTGTGTGTGTATATGTATATATATGTATGCATGTAACTACACACACAAACATAATCATCTTTATATCTAATTATTGTCTGTAATTTCTCACAAAGATGTTAACACCAAAAGGGAGGGATTTTTGTCTGTCCATTGCTATATTCTCAGAGCCTATCACAGCACATAATAGGTACTCAATAAATATTTGTTGAATTAATGAACTGTCCCTTCTAATTCTCCCTCCCACCCAGGATTCTGTTTAAAAAGCTGGATAAACAAAAACAACAACAACAAAAAAAAAAACAAATTCTCCCTCCCAATACCCGAAAGAGACCAAATTGTGCCACCAACACGCCTGGTAAGATCTCACCCTACCCACCCCTACTCTTCCCAAATCCTAGACCTACAGGCTGAAGCCAGACACTCTTTAGTGAGAAGTGTGATGCAGGTGGCCCTTGCAGGCATTGTGGGAGTGGCCTCTGGGGGCGGGGATGCAGGTGGAGAGGGGTGGGGAGGCCTGGCTGGGCTGAGAGTCCCACACACCCCTGGCCAGCGAGAGTAACCAGGCTCCCCAGCTGGGTTGCACACTGGCGCCCTGGGCACGAAGCTGACCCACAGAAACATTTGTCGGCCCACAGGTGCTTTCCAAAATTTTGACCCAAGGATTAAAAGTCTGGAGATTTCACATTTTTAAAATCTTGTTTAAAAAAAAGATAGATGAAATAAGGGTAGCAAAATCTGGATAATTATTGCATCCAAGTAGGAGGGTCTATGGCGCTTGTTTTACTACTCCATTTTTATATGTGCTTAAAATTTTTCATAATAGAAATTTTTTAAAAATACATTTCTAACTTCTTTTGGAAAAACAGGCTATTTGGCCAACCAGGGTAACGACAGTGGTGGAGGCCGCTCTCCAGGTCACTAACCTCTCTGCTGTCCCTCTGCTGTCCCTGACACTTGGCG
This sequence comes from Lepilemur ruficaudatus, assembly GCA_963574885.1. Classification (NCBI taxonomy): domain Eukaryota; kingdom Metazoa; phylum Chordata; class Mammalia; order Primates; family Lepilemuridae; genus Lepilemur; species Lepilemur ruficaudatus. Next base: position 10,252 of record CAUYRT010069479.1, read on the forward strand.
TGCCTGCTCTAGAAGGCTATGGGCAGTGACCACTGCCCTGCTGGGTGTGACAAACCAGCCTGAGGGCTGTCACCCTGCCCGGGAGGTCAGGAAATGTATTTTGTATTAGGAGCTTTGGTTTATCCAACAATTTTCTGACATCTGATCTGTTGCTCTCTTCTCCCAATAATCCCCCTGTGCAGTGAGGGGAAGGGGTTTCTGCCAGGGGAGGAGGAAGCAGCCACAACAGCCCCAGGCTATCCCTCTCCAGCCTGGGTGGAAAGCTTCCTGCCCTGGTCCCCTGGGGCTGCTCCCCATCATGGGCAGGACTCAGGAGGACAAGGAGAGCCAGGACCCCTTACCTCTCTGAAACCCCTGCTCCAACGGTCTCTCAGAAGGCCCTGTGTCAGACCCCTTCACGAGGCTTCAAAAGGCCCTTCTGGACAGCAGTCAGCAGGTCCCAGCCTCCCACCGGGCCTCTGTCCGTCTGCCCAGAGGGCAGCAACAGCACCTTCTCCTTGCAAGTCTTGCTCAGGCCCAGCAATGCCAGAGTCGAGGAAGGTGTGCACCCCACCCCCACCCCACCGAGGGCCAAGGGTTTGACCCTCTACCTCCTAATAGGGTCCTGGAGATGGGGAAAGGAAGGAGACACCCAAGGTACCCCGTCACGATCGGCAGCTGATTCCAGCCTCCAAAAAAATTAAAATATATTCCGTTCATCCCATGTCCCATGAGTGGGGTGTTCCAAAGGCCCTTTGAAGTGCGGAAAAGAGAGGCCAGGTCTCCCCAGAGACCGCCTGTGCTGCTCCGGCCAGCACAACCCAGAGGCAGGGGGACGCTTGCCCTCAAACGCAGGGATGAAAAGGAGCTGGAGGTGGCAGGGAGCCAGGAGATGAGTAAAAGGAAGATCAGACAAACTTTTGTCATCACATCTCAGGGGAAGCGGAGGCAAAAAGCTGCCTGCGAAATGTCACCGGATAATGAATGCTATTTCACTTCCTTCACTGAGGTGTCAGTCAGATGCTTGGAGAGGGAATCGTTAGGAATTTTAGATGGATCTTCTGCTCTCCTGAACCGGAGGGGCCAGGGCTGAGCCCCCTCCCTCCCACCCCACCCTATTGTTCTATTGTTAACAGAAATAATAAATAACTCCAGGTCCCTGAGATTATCATGAGAATTAAATAAAATAATGCATGAGATTCCCCAGCAAACAGTAAAAGGGACTATATGAAGTAGGATGCAGGTAGACGGTAGCCTGGCCCTCACGTGGCAGATTTCTGCCCAGCCCACAAGCTGTGAAAGGTGGATAAGGCCTAACATAAACACACACCTGGGGGTTGGAAACCCAGAGTCATTATAATGTTACAATCTCAGCACAGCGACTGGTGCGTGATTCCATAACAGCGTCTGCTGTGCAACAAATACTTGTGGAATGAAGGAGGGAAAGGAAGAAGGAAAACAGAGGGATGATGCAACGATCAGATCATGTTTCTTGAAAAAAATAACAGTAGCTGATATTTGTTGCATGCCGTGCACTATGCTAAACATTTAATCCGAATGAACTAACTGAAGTCTCGTAAGTCTCACAACCTATGATTAACTCCATGCTATAGACGAGGCAATGGAGTCACAGAGCAGTCAGGTGACGTGCCCAAGATGCTACAACTAGCAAGTGGACAGAGCCAGGCTTTGGACCCTGGGGTGTGTCTGGGGGTCTTCACGCTTCACCTCTGCCCCGCCCCACCCTACCTCCACATGCCACAGGTCCAAGCCTGACTGTTCTGCTCTGCATCCCGTTGTTAGGAAGCCACGTAAGGATGCACCTTCCCACTCTGTCTAGTGCTAATCTCATCCAGAAAAAAGCAGCCGAATCTGTCCAATTTTTTGTCATTTGTTGTCAGTTCAGTGTCACATGCTTGAAAGCACTGTGCACCAGTCTATTCCTTCCCCTGCAGAATACACTTCCCCTTATTTCTGCCTCTTGAAATCCATCCCTCAGGATCCCCTAGCATTCCTTCCTCAATGAAGCTTGCTCTGCTTGCTCTGCTCCCATCACCTTGCCTATCCCTGATGACGGCCCCCCTCCTCTGTGGGATCTGGGAGGGTGGGTCCTGCGTGGCTCATCATCATGGCCTTGGAACCACAGGGCACTGTGCCTGGCACAGCGTGGGTGATGGTTGTATTTGCTAAATTAGAATTGCAATGATGCAGCAGGTCCTTAGTGTGGACTGACACTGTACCTACTGCCTGCCATGGTTTAGGGGAGAGTCCTGATGATGGGGTACTGGGTGGTTTCTAATGAATGTGTCCTACAGCAGCCACAGCGAAAGGTCACCCCTTGAGGATGAGGGCAAGGTGTGGCCTTGAGGTAATAGATTCCTGGTGTCAGTCACCCAAGGAGGAGGGGGGTCTTAGGCAGATAGAGCGGAGCCCCTGTCTCTATTTGAACCCCCTTCTCTTTGCTCTAGACCTCAAAGAAGGAACAGTCCAGATATGATGAGCTTCATGGCAAAGGGCTAGAAGATGCAGTAGGCTGAATAACACCCTCCCCCAGGAAAGATGTCCACACACTAATCCCCAGAACCTTTAAGTATGTTACCTCACATGGCAAAAGGGACTTTACAGGTGTGATTAGGTTAAGGATCTTGAGATGGAGACACTAACTTGGATTATCTGGGTGAGCCCCCATAATCACAGGGTACTTATAAGAGGGAGGTGGGACAGCAGAGTCAAAAGATATGACCACAGAAGCAGAAGTTGGAGTCATGGGGCCACAAGCCAAGGAATGCAGGCAGCCTGTGGAACCAGGAAGAAGCCATGAGGCAGATTCTCCCCTAGAGCGTCAGAGGAATTCAGCCCTTCTGACACCTTAATTTTGGCAACTGAGACTGATTTTGGACTTCCAACCTCCAGAACCATAAGATAAATAATATATGCTGTTTAAAGCCCCTACATTTGTGGTAATTTGTTACAGTAGCAACAGGAAACTAACACAGATGGTGTCTATTACAGAGAAATCAGCCAGGAGATGGAGTGGGTCAATAGCACAGCTCTTCAGCCTGGCCATATGGGGACACGTTGCTCTAGTTTTTTTCCCCTTTGGGTCATCTATAGCCCATGCACAAGACTACAGTAACACGGTAACCTTTACAATGACAGTAAGAGTCATATACTCATAACTGAACCAGAGGGTTAGAAAGCAAAGTGTAGCAACACCCCTCAAGGGACCAAGAGGTGATGGCAACAGCTATTAACCAGAGACTTCCTAAGAGAAGGTGACATGCCTGTGAGCCCCAGCCTCTGCTCTCCAATGACAGAGCCTTTGAACATGGCCTATGTGGAGGATCAGGTCTTATTTCACCAAGGAAAGAAGTTGTGGCCTTTAGGTGCCCCCACCGCCACCTGACACCCTCTGCAGTGGCCAGGAGGCCTGACACGGGAGTCCTCAGCCCCAGGGCCTGCAACACTGGGGCTGCCCACCAACCAACCTAAGGATATAGTCAAAGCTACCAAAACCTCAGGGCGAATCCCAGGAGTGATGGCTCTCCCCACCCTCCTCAGCTCCATCTTAGACAGGAGCCCGCCCAAGCCTCTGCTACCAACACGCTGCAGCAACTTCCCTGTCCTAGTCTGCCAGCTGCCATAACAGAATATCACAGGCCATGTAGCTCAAACAGCAGTTCTGAAGGCTGGAAGTCCAAGATCAATGTGCCAGCAAGGTTGGTTTCTGGGGAGGCCTCTCTTCCTGGCTCGCAAAAGGCTACCTTGCCACTGTGTCTTTGCATGGCCCTTCTTCCATGCACACACATCCCTGGTGTCCCTTCCTCCTTGTGTCAGATCAGATGACCCTCTTCATGACCCGTCTTACCTTAATTACCTCTTTAAAGGCCCCATCTCCAAGAGGTTAGGGCTTTCGCATATGGATTTGGGGGGACACAATTCAGTTCAAAACATCACAATTCCTACCAATCCCCATCACATCACAGCCCTTGGCTGCCTCTGGCTTCAGCTCTCAGATCCTCCAGTGAACCCCACTGGGATGATTAAGGCCTCATCTTATCATCGGGGAGCCCTTGCAGGTTGCCCAGAGGCTGGTGAAGGTCAGGTGGCCTGTCTGGGCCCTACCTTGACCCAGAAGGGACGGGCTTCCACAAGCAGACCGAGCACTCACTCAGGGTCTCCAGGCAGCAGAACACAGCTGCTTCTCCTTCCTCCACTCAAGTCCCTGCGCCACATCAGGGGCTCTGACGCACAGGTTGAATGGACATCATACCTTCTGAACTAAACCCTGGGTTGCGAGGCCTAACGAAAGATTTTTGTTATGCTTATTGGCGTAAGCAACAATCTGGCTGATGCAGTTTGATTTCAAATTACCAGCTTTTGTAGGACACTGCAGTCAATTAAGAGAACAATTTGACAGAATATTTAACATCTAAATACAAAATATGGTCCTCCCAATAAATCTCACCAGGACAAAACTCCCTCTACTCTCACCCCGTAAAACTCTGTGAGGATGAAGAGCGTGTTTTGCTCACCGTGTGGCTGTAGCACCTAGTGCCAGGGTGCTCAGTAAATGTCTGATGAGAGAGAGACAGAATTCATGTGACATGGCCCAGGCAAGTGCCCAGCATATTTGCTCCCCAGACCTCAGGCCAGGGCCATCAACTGTGTGGGAATGATGACAGTCCCCTGTGTCACCCTCTGTCACCTTCCTAGCTCAGGTAACTCCCATGGGGCAGGTGATTTCCAGAGTCCCCCTGCTCCTGTTGGAGAGACACACTAGGTCCTATCTGGTACATGCTCCCCTCAGGGTCCGACCAGTCCTCGAGCCAGCGGGGGTGTTCTCAACAGGCCCCCGCAGCTCCCGCCCATGGGGAGAGCTACACGTAGAGGCTGGGGTGGGTAAGGACTAATGGGTGGCAGGACAATGTAGGGCTGACAGACAGGCGGGGAGGGAAGACACCCCTCCTAGGATGGCACTTAAGGCAAGAAGGGAGATCCAGAAGTCTAAGTGGTCAGAGCAGAGAAAGAGGCTTGGGAGGCATATGCACAAGTGACATACACACTCCGTGGGCTGCAGAAAGCCCTTCCTCTCCCTCTTGGGTCCAAATCAGTCCAAATCCGTAGCCAGGCTGCTAGCCACGGAACACCTTCTGCACCAGCCTGTCAATCAGTCCATTCATCTGACTCTCAGGCCAAAGAATGATTTCTGAATATTCCCAGATTCCTGATCCATTCTCTCCCCGACTGGCCTGTGTCTGGGACTCCCAGGAAATATGTGAACTCAGAAAAGCACTTGGAGATTCTCTACTCTTGCTGTCATCCACCCCACAAGGGCATGAGCCCAGGTGCTGGAACTCAGGCTAAAGCATCCCTTCAGCTTGGGGCCACCTGCCTTACTGTCTCAGGAGCTGAGGCCAAGAGACTGGCCACCAGAGTGACTTGGGAAGTCCTGGGGGCACTGGCTCAAGCCTGAACATCAGGACAGCCAGTTTGCCCACTAGCTACTTCATTGCATAAGCGTGGTGTTCTCAGTGGAAGCTAATATGAGGACTGTGCCTGAGATTTCGTGCAGCTCTGGGGAAGGCCTGGCTTATAGACTTCCCAAGCAGCAGTTCTAAGCCTCAGGAGGTGTGGCTGGCACCTGTCCACCCAGTGCATTCCCTGACACTTGGGAGGCCTGTCTCTGGAGGCTCCTTGTTCCATCTCACAGGCCCTAAAAATAAAGCTCCAAGGACACAGCTATTCTCGTCTCAGAATAAACTAAACTGAGCCCCAGGAAATAAAGGGGCTCTCAAGTTTCATGGCTGGGGCCAGAGGAGAGGGCAAGGACAAAAGGTGGGGGAGGCTCAGTTCCCAGGGATGGAGCTTCAGCCTTGGCTTTGGGATATCATGGCCCCCAGCCCAAGAAGGAGGTGAAGGCCATGAGAAGTCCTCAAAAAGGAAGCACAGGTCCCCTAGCCAGAATGGGGGGACAAGTTTGGTCTGCATCTTATCCAGCCCCAGCCCTGAAACTCCACGGAATGTCTCATGGACCGATTCTGGTGCTTTCCAAGACCCCTCGAGCTGTGGCTGCTCCGGAGCGACGGGCTCCCCTGCTGACCTGGAAGGCCAGTGCTGTTCCCAACCCCTCAGACACACGCAGCATGCACATCCTCGCCTGGCCACTTCTAGTACAAAATGTAATTCCAGTGTTACAGACGACCCAGAAAGATCAGAAAGGGAGGATAACAGAGAACAAAGATCGACAAAGGAATGGCTAACCAGAGAGATGTCCAGTGAGTGAGGGGTTTGAGGGCAGGGACCACATCTGTGTCTGTGTGCCTCCTGCTGAAGCTGCCACTGTGCCCTGCATGCAGTAGACACTTAGTCAAATCTGTTGCTTGTTTGGCCACTGTCCCCAAGGGCGCCTGGGGTGGGGAGGAGGATGTTGCAAGGTGCACAAAACTGGCAACTGAGATATGGTCACTAGAGGGCGCTCCAGGACAAGAGCTACCTTCTGGGCCGCCCTCACCACGGCTTGGGGGGTTAAGGAACCAGTTAGAGTTTGCTTATTCCACATGTCTACTGAACAATTACACTGCATCAAACACTAAGTGCTATAAGGATACAAGATGTTGGAGAGGTGACATCTTTTATTAGAAAGATAACCAGCATAAGCAATAAATGATGTATCCATGTTTACCTACCACTAGCTTCTCTTTATTAACTGGGGTTGGATTTAGTCTCCACATGCTGTCCTTTCCCCAATATCCGCGTGGCTGGCCCCTCTTTCCTGTCTTTGCTCAAATGTCACCTTCGCACCGAGCCTCCCCTTCCCACCTCATTGCAAAGCCTCGCATGTTCCCTGGGCGCTCCCAGTCCTGCTCACCTGCTGCCCTTTCCCCTGCGCTCATAACCAGCCGGCAACCACACAATTTGTGTGATTATCCTCTCCAGTGTCTGCGTCCCCCAGGACCTAGGTTCTGTGAGGGAGGAGGGTCTGTCCGTGCTCACAGAGGGACAAAGTGCCTAGAACAGCGTTTCGCACACAGCAGGTAATCAATACGCGTTTTAATGAATAAGATAGACACTTACTCTAATTAGTCCCAAGAAAATCAAGGAGCTAGGGGTCAGCCCATAAGTATTCTTATAGTTTGGGGAGTTTGGGTGAAGGGCCTCCTGTGCAGCTGGGGTCTTCTGAGAGGAGGTGGCATTTCACTAGTCGTGAAGGATGAGAGCCTCTGCTCATGTCCTCTCCTTTGCCTGCTCTGCCTTTCCCGTTCTCTAACCTGCGAACTTCTCGTCACAGCTGGGCTGTGTCCCTCTGCCTGCCTGGGCTTCCCCTCACCCCCGTTCCCGGTGCGAGTTTCACCTGCACTTCTCGCCGTCTGGGACTTGCTGACATGGGCAGCCCCTGCCACTCCTGCCTCCGTCGTACTTCCCCTTCTGCAAGGCAGAAACAAACCCAGCAGCTCGGAAAACAATCCATCATTTTGTCACAACATTTCCATTTCAAAGACTTCCCTTCCAAGCTTCGCTCTGGCCAAACACTTCCTTCATTAGCATGAGAAAAACTGCAGGGAGTTGAGTGACAAGGGAGGGAGGAGGCTGGGAACAGGCTCTAGGGCTGGGGCCGGGCCCTGTCTTCGCTGGGGTAGGGTGTGCACGCGCGCGCGCGCGCGCGTGTGTGTGTGTGTGTGTGTGTGTGTGTGTGTGGGTGTGCGTGTGTATGCATGCTCAGTGTCTTTATGAGTGCCTGCCTCTCAGCACTCATTATTTATGCCACTTGGCCAGAGATTTGCCTGCTCACATCACAAGGCATAAGCCACCCTCGGGCGCTGGCTGCGCCCCCACAGTGCACCAGGAACTGCACGGATGATGCCGAGGACTCAGAGAGGAAGGAGGCAGCAGGAGCTGCCCAAAGGTCGTTGGTTCGGTGGGAGAGACAGACGTGCAAGTGAATAAACAGTAACCGCTGTTATAAAGATCACTGCTCAGCAATGAGGAAGTGGAGATTTGGGAACATCATCTCAGAGGAGGTGACATTTAAGCTGGCCTTCAAGGATGAGGAGCAGTTCACGGGCTAGAGAAAGGCAAAGGCATAGCAAGCAAAGGGAACATCATGAGCAGACGCTCAGAGGCGAGCCCTATTGGGCATTGGGCGTGGCCATGGCAGAAGGACAGGTGGACGTGAATGGCCACAGAGGCTTCCTGAGCTGCCCTGTCCCTTCCTGGGCCTCATCAGCAGACAAGGCTGGTGGGGGACCTGGTAGGGAGTCACCCGGCCCTGCAAAGAGCCCCCTCCAGCTGCTCAGCTCCTCCCTGGCCTCCAGGCCGGCCCCTCTTCACAAGCAAATCGCAGATGTGCTGCCAGCCCCTTCCCAAGACCTCTTCACCCACCACCCCGCAGAGCCCCCAAAGAGCTAGGCCTGGCCCCAGAGCCCAACGTGGGCCCCTTTGCAGAACTTAAAACCCTGGTGGCAGCTTATCTACCCCCTCCGCCCTTCAGTGTCCTCCCCACAAGCACAGAGGGGTTCCACAGGGCCAGCTAAGCAATGCAGAGTGTTCTAGTCCATGAGGGGAGGGAGAAGACATGGGGAGTGGGCCTGCGAGAGTGCAGGGAACTGGGTGGTGTAAAGATCCCAGGGGAAACCAAGAGAGCAGTGTGGCTCTTGAGGACGTCACTGATCGAATGATTCATTCACTCATTCATTCATTCTAAACGCCTGATGGGGCATCCGTGAGTTAGGCACATCCAAGATCAAAATGAGAGGTGCACAGAGCCTGTCCTTGGGGAGCCCACAGTCCATGAGGGAGACAGACAGGGACAGAAATGGTACAATACTAAGGCCCCAGCCTGGCCAGGAGCGAGCTGAACAGATCTGACTGAGCAGAGGCTTGAAGGATGATTGAAGTCCGAGGGGTTGGAGTGTGGAGAACATTCCAGGCAGAGTGTTCTCTGCAGCCAGGAGCAGAGTTGAGGCCCCAGGGTGCGGTGTTGCCCACACCTCCTTAGCCCTAGGAGAAAGAGGCCCCACATGCCAGCCTCACCGTGTCCTCACTGCCGCCTCAGGGGTCAGGGGTCGCCACCAGGCCCAGGAGGGCCGGAGTGAGGGACAGCCATTTGGTCCACAGTGCATACTTATGAAAGTCGTCATATTTAGACGTTCTGCATTATCTCCCACTGAAGTTTGGGTGTTTAAGACACAATTGTTAAATGTAAACCATGAAAATACATAACACAATTTTTGTGAGCCTGTTCAGCATTTTTTTTTTAACCCACAAGAAGCCTAAAAATAATGAAAGTGGCCCAATTCTGTCTCATTCTTGGCAAACAGGCAGTGTTGGTCCTTGAGAAGAACAGCAAGGCTTGGGGGAGTCTCTCAAAGCCAGAACTCGCTCCTGGCCACCAGGCTCATGCCCTGACCCAGCAAGGCTCAAACACCAAGGCCTGCTCCTTCCTGGGACCACCCTCTGACTTTGACATCCTGGGATGTTCTGTGGCTTCTGCCCCAACCCACCCCAGGCTCCTCGGCTGACCTGGGACAGCAGCCTGAGTCTTCCTCCTCCACTATCCCCTGACCCCGGCCCTGCCCTGTTCCTTCCCTGACCCAGACCCAGAAAAGCACTGCAGGCAGCAGCTCCACTGCCCTGGGTCCCTCATCTTGTTTGTGGTTGGGTTGGGTCCAGCTGAGAAAGACCCCGGGAGGTGCCCCCAGATGGCTTGTCAACAGGATGCCATAGGCAGCTCCCACTGGGAGAAAGAAGCCAGCAACTGCTCCTCTCCCCGTCCCACGCCCCCTCCTCTTCATGCGGGACAGTGTCCCTTGAGAAGCGTCACCCCAGACCTGCAGCTCCTGGCTCCTTGAGACATGCCGCACTACTCGGCTGCTCCTCAGCTGTTTTCGGGGCAAGGCTGTGGGCAGGCTAAGGAGGGGCAGAGGCACCATAGCAAGATGGTCCCACCCCCTCCGAGGCCTTCTGAGACTAAGACCACTATAAAGCTGTGACAAAGTCCAGTCACTATATGGGGGTGGGTGGGGTAGAGGGCAAGGCCAGCTATGGCTTAGGAAGCAGAGGCTCAGTCAGCTGTGCTCTTCCTTGAGAGAGAGAAGACTGGCAGAAGAAGGGGGAACAATGGAAAAGAAGGGGGGCTATGGCGGCAAACACGTGCAGCTCCCAGCATAGCACTGTCCAGGCGTCTGCCCCGCTGACACCAAGCACCGTGGTCTCCCCAAGCGCCCTATCCACCTGTCCCACACTGTAGCTGAGGGCCCTCAAATTAGTCTTGCTGAGAAAAACAGCTTAAATCTACCAGAATCCCCTTGTGTGGCCCTCTAACATTTGGGTTTCCTGAGTGGCCTCTCCCCAGAGAGTGTGCAGGGCTCCATGGGCCTAGGCGGCCACGGGGAGCGTGAGCGCTGGCCTCTGGCTTTGACACAAGCCTGCCCTCCGTGACGGAGCCACTCTGAGGCCGGCAGTCAGGGCTCAAGCCCCTGAGACTGAGGATGGGACTCTGGACTGTGGCTCTTCCCCAGGGTGAATGGCAACCTCAAGACCCCCAGATCTTTCCCAGACACCCGCTGCCTATTCCTCCACCCGTCTCCTTCCAACGGCTGTGAGGCCCTTCTCCTAACAGATCGGGACCTTCCCTGCCGGCAGCCAGGTGTTCTGCTCAGGCTCACACCACCAAGCCCTTGATGCTCAACCCCAGATCCAAACAAGTCTTGTCCTACAAAGGTCTCCCCTCCTGTGCCCTTCTCCCAGAAAGACCTAGAGTGGGAGGACAGGTAGGCAAGCCATGCCTTGGTCTTCCCTGTCCTCGGCTTGAAATGGCCATTGCCCTCGAGGAAGCCTCTACCCACCAACTGTGTCCTCAGCCCTCCCCCACCTGTGTAGCCCCACTCTGCCCACACACCACCTGGCAGTCATAGCCCACCCCCATAATGGTGCAGGGCTTCAGCCCCGGTGATGACAAGGGAAGGCAGGCTTTGCAGAAATGTGGTGTTTATTGGGAACCACCTGCCTGAAAACCTGATCTTTGTGCGTGTGTGTGCGTGTGCCTGCATGTATGCATGTGTGCGTGTGCATGTGTGTGTGTGTGTGTGTGAGGACAGCACGGTGCACGTTCAGTGGTGCAGTCAGACAGCCTTGGCCAGCCCCACGCGGTTGTTGGCCCTGTCAAAGACACTGTAGTACTCCCGGATGAAGACATCCCCCAGGATCCACTGCTGGGAATGATTATCACCCTGGAAACCACTGGAGCAGGAGCCTTGGTCCTGGGAAAGGCAAGGCTGAGGTGAGGCAGGTCCCAACTCCATTCACTGCACCTAAAGACGGGTGTTTTACACCCCACCCCACAATTACTCTCCCCTACTATTTCATTGTATCCTTGAAGTCACTTTCCCAGGTAAGCAAACAATTATCAGATTCATCTCATTCAAGAGATGAAGAAATTGAGATTCAAAAAATAAAATGACTCAACCCAAGATCACCAGGTGGGGTCCTGGCAATCCAGCCCTGGACACCTCCCCGACACCATCCTCCCCAGCCCCTGTCTTATGCTCTCAGCACCTGCTGCCCTGATGACCGGCCAGAGCAGGCCTGAGGACTGAGGCAGGGTGTCTCACCGGTCTAGGGAGCTCAGAATCAGGTGAAGGCTGAGGCCAGCAGTGGGGACAAGAGTTAAGTCCCCACAAAGCCCAAGCTAGCTAAGAAAACCCTGGACAGCACGCTAGGCCCCAGGGCTTAGACGATTGAGCAGTGGATGGAGGTTCCCACAGGGAGCTGCAGATCTACACCCCCACAAGCCACAATGGGCTGTCCTTCCTGGTCCCCATTTCTCCCAGGATGAGGCTGTAGTGGCCACAAATGAGGCCCAAGGACAACATAGCGCCACTCAGAAGGGCCAGTCGGTCTAAAGGAGTGTCCCTCCGTTCGCTATGGAGTCCATGCCACCTCTTCTCACCCACTTCACCGACTTGGGCCCCAGCTGGGGAGGGAGGGAGAAGAGGGGACAGGAAGAGCCCAGGGCCTCCTCCCTGAGACATACCTGGCTGGTGTAGGCAGTGGGTGGCAATGGGAACTCTTTGTCGTGGATCTCAAAGACGACCGTGGGCATGCTGCTCAGGCTCGCACAGTCGATGTCAAACTAAAGAACCAAGGGAGGTCCCTTAGAGGAGGCGAGGGTGTCACTTGGCTGGAAGAGGCCCCCAGTCCTGTTGGCACAGTACCCCTTCCTCTGCACCCTGTGGGCCGTGGGGTATGGAGGCCGACCTCCTCAGAGGGCTCTTGTGTTTTGGTCCCAAGATACGGTCCTCAAAAGAGTCACACTGAGGGGGACGAGTCAACCCAGGGAAAGACCCCAGCTTGGAACAAAGGGGCTCACCTCCGTGTCTCCCCCACCCCTGGGCCCAGCCAGAGCAAGGACACTGGCAACACTTAGCTGCCAGAAAGAAAGAGGGATGGACTCGTGGAGAAGGAGGAACGTGGGGTCACAGCCAAGGCCACATGTAAGGAAGGCACGGCCCTCCCAGGGGACCAGGAGGTCAGACTGCGGCCACTGCATGGGGCGAGGCAGCTCCAGCAGCAAAGACAGGGTGAAGCCAAAGCCCAGCCTCTGCGGGGAAATGGGCCCCTCGCCTCTCCCCTGTACCATTTCTTCCATGTGAAAGGGGCCCCACTTTAAGGGGGTCTGGGAGGCTGGGGGTGAGGGTCTGGCCTTACCAGGCCATACTGGCCTTGTGTGGCTCCGATGGCCTTCTGGATGTTGAGGATGTCCCTGCTGGGCCCAACCAGCAGGGAGGTACCCGTGTCCAGGATGGCCTGACAGCCATTGTCACAGGCCACCATGACACCATTGATGGTGACACTGCAGAGGGTAAACAGGATGGCTTGAGGCACATCCAGCCCCCCCCTCCCTGGCCCTTCCTACTCTCCCCTGCCAGGATCCCCAGGCAGGGAGGAAGGCCCAACCACCTCCACAGCCCCTCCCGTGGGTCCTTTCCTGGAGCCCCCAAAACTCTCTGAGCCCAGAGAAAAGCCATAAAGCCATTTTCTCCCAACTTAGTGGCTAAATTGAGGACATCCCACATTCCATGGGACAGAAACTACAATAAAACAACAAATTCACATGCATTAAGAGGTGGAACGAGTACTGCACTGCTTGGCTGAGATCTGTTTCAGGTTCTCCTTCCGCCATTTACTCGCTGAACGTCTCGGGCAAGTTACACAACCTTTGTGTACTCAGCCTTTCCTCTATAAAATGGGTGCACTGACGACCCCTTACTTGACTTCTGCAAGGGAGGGCTGTGAGGTTCAAGCCTGATGTTGGTAAATTATCAAATGGAAATGATAATGGCACCCACTTCGTCGGGCTTTAGTGAGGAATAACTGAGGCGGTCAGGCAATCGCTTAGCACGTGGCCCAGCAGGTAGTGAGCGGTCCGTCAATGCAGCTCGGCTTGTTAATAAGGCAGAGCTGACTGTGAGCATTATCACTGACGAAGGTCACAGCCTTGGAAGAGTCTAGTTCAGATTCTGAGGGATCGTCTTACAAGCCACTGTGCCACAGTCCTTCTTCAAGCCCGAGCCCGGGGCCTGACACCCAAGTCCTCGTGTTCCCACACCTGGAGCCATCCTCAAGCTCAGCCCACGCAGAGCTGCGCTCGCCCACCTGTCCACAGTGAACTGCCAGTACACCTGCCTGGTCACGGGCACCCAGTGCAGGCTGCCCATGTAGTAGAACGGGTCGAAGGCCCCCAGCATGAGCTTGCTCCAGTGGGCATTCCTGAAACCAAGACAAGGCTCACTGCTTCAGCGAAGACCCACCCGGGAGCAGATGCCACTGAGACCCAGCCCACTCTCACCTCTGAAGGCTTCGGGCCAGCTCTCCCAGCTTACCCCTTACCCCCTCCCCAGCCGGGCTCCTTTGGTATCAGCAGCAGTGTCCTTTTTCCTGAGCGCTGTGGCCCTCACCCCCACCCTGGGCTTGGCAGCACCCAGAGCCCAGAGCTCAGCCGTCACTATGTGAGGGGAGGAAACAGCCCCCCACGGGTCCCGGGACAGCCAGGCTCTGCCCTGGCCACCCTTGGGTGTTCCCAGCTGTCTCCCTTTGCCCCCGCTTCCCAGACCCACTACCCAGGGCTTTCTGCCCCCAGTAGGAGAGGGGGTATCCAACAAGGTCCCACACTTTGGATTAAAACTGCCACCCAAGCCCAAAGCCCCTCGGTTCCTTCCAGGGCAGTGTCTCGTGCATGGCTGGGAAACACCGACACGCCACACCTTACCTGCTTCCTACGCCGCTATTCTTGGTTCCCAGAACTCATCAGGCCCCATCCCACCCCCGGGCGCTAGTACACACTGTCCCCATGACCTAGCATGCGCTGCCCTGTACCTCTGTCTCACCTGGACGCCCCCACTGCTCCCTCAGGGAAGCCTGCCCCGGCCACGCTCCATCAGCATGGGCTCCCCCATTGTTGTGAGCCCCTGACACCCCAAATCGCCCTTGCAGCAACCTCATCACAACTTGCTGATTGCAACTGTGTACTGTGTGCTGTCCGTACCCCTGCCAAATCACTGACTCCCAGTTTGTCTTATTTGCCATCTGTGCCCACCTCTGCACAGCCCCGCCCGCAGCAAGGGCCCAGTGAACAGCCACCGAGTGAGGGAATGCACCAGTCAGCCCCCTGCCTGGCTCCCGCCTCAGCCCCTCCTTCTGGAGGTGGTCCCTTCCCCCTACCCCTCACCACGCACCCCCACCCCCTCTAGCTCAAGTGCAGTAGGGAGGTGGGGTAGGGAGCCCTGGGCACCAGGCCTGGCTCAGCCACTAGTTCACAAGAGCACGGCCCCACCCCAGGCCTCAGTTTCCTCCCTAGTGAAAGGAAAAGGTTAGACTCCTAGAGTCTGTGCTAAAAGGCTATGGATCTCAATGATATCAACAAATAGTTATTGAGGCCTTGTCACTTTGGAAAAAAAGAAGCTAAAAGCCCCTGTGCAGAGATGAGATCAGGCTTTGTTTCTTACATGCCAGAAATGAAAGTCAAATTTTGGCCCCATGAACTCTGGCTGTATCAGTGACTATATTTGAGGTCTTTGGACAAGAAGTTGGATGTGCCTGGAAACAAGGAGGTTTGCTTGCATGCTGGCAGCTACCCTCGAGTGGCAGTGTCCCCAGGGGGTGGGCACTGTCCTCAGGCAACAGTCCTTACCAGGGCATCAAAGCCAGGCCCTGGCTGGGCGCAGCTCCTACCTGCTCATGTAAACTGAGAACACGTCATGGGCCACCAGGTATCTGTTCATCATGTTGTCGAACACGGGCATGAAGTAGTCGGAGGCAAGAGAGGGGTACGCCAGCCCCAGGATCCCGTCAAACTCGGTGTAGGTGAAGATGAAGCCAGGTTCCTGGGTGCTCAGGCCCACAGTCTGGTGGGTGTCCACAATGGTGGAGATCTGCAAGACAGTCATAATGACCTCTGTTGGGAGCCCCCAGAGCCAGAGACAGAAAAGTCCCAGGGTGGGGGCCACCAGTCCCGAGTGAGGACCAGTATCAGAGTCTCAGCCTCGCTGGCCCTCCTTCCCTCTTTTAGGCAACGTAGTTCTTTGAGTTTAAGAGAAAAAAACTCTCCTTTCCCAGCAGTCAGTGCTGTGGCTTTGAGGACTTGGTCTGATGGGGCCAGGGAGAAGGGGAAGGGCAGACACAGTGTTGGGCGCAGATATGGCGCTCATTGTGCAAAAGTTGGGGACGAGCCCAAACAAGGAGGGAGGACCAGGGATGCTCCGAGGCCCTCTGCAGGCTGTGGCCACCATCGGCTACTCCTGGAGCGTCTCCCAATAAACACCATGGAGGCAGCACAGAGTCCAAAAAGAGCACATACACATTTTATGTCCCCAGCACCCAGGTGTGGGTCCTTGTTCCTCTATGTGCCGACTGTGTGACCTGGGACAAGCACCTCTCCGAGCCTCAATCCCCTTATCTGTTAAGTGGAATAACAAAACCTGCACCTCCAGGCAGAGCTCAGGCTAAATAACACTGACACCGAACACACGGAGCATTTCTAAATGTTTGATTATTGAACATTTATCGGCACTATGCTAAGAAAGCACTAACTCCAAAATGTCTTCTTAGTCTGCCCACTTCCCTGATGGCCAGTGTGTCCACCAGCCTACTCTGACCACCACAATGGACCAAGCTTCCTGCTTCCACTCTACCCCCATATCATCCATCCTTCACACAGGGCAGCCAGAGGGATCTTTAAAAATGGAAATCAAGCGATGCCACCCTTGCTACAACCCTCCAGTGGGTCCCGAAGGAGCTCAGAATGAAACCTTTGTCCTGGAGTCCCCCTGCACTCCAGTTCTGCTTCTCACTCCTCGTATCACTCCTCTTGCCCCACAACTCCCCCTTCTCCACCCACGCTGGTCTCTTCTTCCCAGTGCCCCACCCATCCTGCCCCAGGGTCTTTGCACTTGCTGTTCCCTCTTCCCAGAATGCTCTCCCCCAGATCTTCTGAGGCCTGGCTTCTGCAATCGTGTCATTCAGGCCTCAGCCTGGGACAGGCCATCATGCCCACCATATCCACTGAATCCATCTCCCGGGCCCCAGGCATCCTCTTTCACACTTTCCAGTTTTGTTCTCTTTATGCCACTCAGCACTATGCACAGCCATCTTACGTGAGTGTCTACTGTCTCCCCCTAAAATGTAAGCATGAGGAGGACAGTCTCTCGTCCCTCTTGTTCATCCCTGCAGCTTCCGTCCCCAGACTCAGGCCCAACAGGCATTTGTGGAGCAAGCAAATGAACGATGGCTAAGTGCCAGAGAGTAAACAGATCCATGCTTTCCTTCCATCAAGAAATAGACAGGGGCCTCCTGTGCACTGGGTGCAGAAGAAAGTGCCTGCACCGGAGGAGCTTACATTCCAGTGAGGGAGATAGAAGGTAGGTTTTAAAAAGAAGGAAAGTAGAACACGTCAGATGGCAACAAGCACTCTGAAGAAATACGGCTCAGGGTGAGGGCAATAGGGTGGTGAGACAGGCCTCGTGGATCGAGACACCAGGCAGACGGGGGAGGAGGGAGGAGCCATCAGAGGCGGGAGCCCCAGGTGGCCTGTCCTAGCAGGATGTGCGTGGGGTGGGGTCAGGGGAACAACAGACAGCCAACCAGGCAGGGCGTGGGGCAGAGGAGGGCAGGGGATCACGTGGGGCCTTGCAGGCCGGGGTAAGGCCTCTTTCAGTCCAAGTGAGGAGCCACAGAAAGGTTTCCAGCAAAGGAGGACATGACAGGACTTTTTAAAGGATCCCTCTGGCTGCTGTGTCAGACGGTGACGGGACACGGTAGGAGCAAGGAGCCCAACGGGAGGCTGTTCCAGTCATCCAGGTGGGAGGCAACAGAGGCGGAACCAAGAGGCAAGAGGTACATACGAAGTGGGCAGACCCTCAATGGCCTGGGAGAGAGGGTCAACAGGATTTGAGGACAGATGGGGCATGGGGAATGAAATGACAGACAAATGATTAGTGTGTTTATTCCCTACTACAACGCTCTGAGGGAAGTATTATTATGTCCATTCCACAGATGAGGAAATTGAGGCTTGCCCAAAGTCACCCCGCTCTATAGAGAAAAGCCTGCTGCAGCCGCCCCAGAGTCCTGCTCCTGACCACAGCCCAGTGCGGTGGGGCCCCTTCCACCCTCAGTTTAACACCCAGCACCCCCTCCTTAGGGAGCTCCGGGATGGGAGGAGACCCTGGATTGAGTAGAGCTCAGCGTCTCCCACGCTTGCGCTCAGAGACCCCTTCCCCATGGCTCTGGTGACAGCCCCTCCCCTGTTCCCGCCCAACACCACCCGTCACTGGAGCCAGGCCCTAGGCTAAGCCTACTGGACTTCACCCTTTCCTCCTCCCCCGGAAACCTTCCTGCTGGAATCAGGGCCTGGGATGACTGCCCCATTTGGCCTCCACTCTGAAACCAGCCAGCTCTGGTCCAAACAAGCAGAGAGTAGGGCTCGCGTGAGGCCAGCTGCAGAACCAGCCCAGGGCTTCCCAACTCGTGCCACCCACACCTCTCTCCCTCCCAAGTGAGGCTGCTGGGGGCTGACCCCAGGGCTCTCTTCCTGACCCCTGCCCAAGGTGGTGGGCAAAAGCAGCCCAATGCACCACAGCTGAGGTTGCCAGCTCTCCAGTGAAGATGCGCCCAAAATAGCGAAAATGAAAGCAAATGGCTCCTGACAGCAGAGGAAGCAGGGCCCCCAGGCAGGGGAATTAGCCTTCTAGAGGCCTGGGCTGGACCACCTCAGCAAGAGGCTCTGAGGCAACCGCTGTCTGGTGCTAGCTCTTGGGGAGGCCTGAGCACCTGCCCAGCCAAGGAAGGGGCTGGGGAAAAGGCTGCCAGCAGAGAAGGGCTGTGCCCTGCTCGACTCAAAGCCAAGAGAGACTTCAGCCAGACCCAAGGAAGAATCCTAAGAAGATCAAGGTGATACACACAGAGCAATATTGCTCAGTATTTAATCCTGGATGATGTATGAAGAAGGAAAGAAAGACACTAACATGCACTGGGCACTTACTAAGTTCCTACCACCGTATCAGGTATTCTGAGGCCAAAGGGAGGCAGGGGAAAGGGGGAGGCCCAGATGCTGCTCTGACTTACAGAGAGTGAGGTCTAGCCGAGAGAAAGCACTACTCAGAAAGCCAGAGATGAGGATCTGGCGCTCAGCACCTGCAGGCACCCACTGTGTGACTTCAGGCAAGTTTTCAACTTCTCTGAGCCTTAGTTTTCCCATCTGAATAATGGAAATAAAAATACCTTCCTCAAAGGGCTGTCAGAAGAATGAAATTTAAAAATAAGATCACATATAGGACACTGAAGAGCTCGCTGCTGGCACAAGCTCCTAATTCTGAACTAACTGTGGCAAGGACACGTGAGAAAGGGTCCAGGAGGTGGGAACCTGGACCTGGCGGAGGCTCTCAGGTTGGGCCTCTGAGCACTGACACGGGAAGGAGAGGAGGGAGGAAGAGACAACCCACAGCTGGCTGTTGGCTAAAATCCCTCTCGGAGTCCTCACCCATGGAGCCACCAGGGTGGGCAGGACACAGAGGGCTCTGCCCGCTCACCAGCTGGGGGCGCAGTCCACCAGAGCCAGGAGTCTGCGTGGGAAAGGAGAGGTGAACACTGGCCGGCCCGCAGCCCACTTACAGTGACAGTGTCGTAGCCCAGGAAGCCCTGCATGCTGCCCAGGCCATATTGGATGGACAGGGACTTGTTCAGCATCTGGAAGGTGTCGGACTTGGACGGATCAAAGCGGTGGTGGTTTTCTAAAACACAGACCGGGGGTTAGCGGGGCTCTTAGCATCTTCTCGCCACCCAAAAAGACAGCCAGGGCTTAAACCCTCACCAGGCCTTGAAAGAGTATCATCTGGATACTGGCTGTTCTCACTACAGCCCATTCTCTCTACAGTCTTAGTCCCACAGTCTAATAAAGAAAACTATTCTTTGCTGCTCAGTGCAGCTCACTGGCACCCACTGCTGCCTGTGTAGTTTCCAAACAAAAAAAGAAAGGAAAAAGCCCTCCCTATGGTTTCCATGGACGTTTGACTTTTACCAGCCGAGTCATCTCAGCCAAGTCCCTTTTCCTCTCCATACCTTGGTTTCTTCATCTGTAAAATGGGGATAAAAAGAGCACCACCCTCCCAGGATTGCTGGAAAAATAAATGATGAACACAAGTTCAGTGTTTCATCGTTCGCAAAAGACCCTCTCACTTTATTCTCCCAGCTCACACTGGCATGCCATAGTCCCATTTTATTGAAAGGAAAACTGAGGACCCAGGCAGGTAAGCAGCTTGCCTTGGCTCCCAGTAGAGACCAAAAAAAAATCCCCCAAGAAACTAGCATTCCCCAATTTTTAGCTTAGACCCGCGATTTTCAAAGCTTCCCAGTCTGTGGCCGTTTGGAAGCTCAAGCGAGGAGATGGTGCACAGCCCGGAGGCTGGGAAGGTCAAAGGCCGCTGTCCTGCCACCCTGACCGATCGTGGCAGATGGGGTGGAAGAAGGAGGTCGCTCACGACAGGCATTGCTGGTGCAGTAGACGAAGGGCACCCAGAAGTCCGAGGAGCCTGTGTCGAACACCACGGTGAATTCCTGGGGCGGGGTCCCGATGGAGATCTTCCCGAAGTACTCGCACTGAGGACAGACAGCGCTGGGTCAAAGGCAGGCGGGACGGAGAGGGAGGGAGGGGAAGGCTGATGCTGGACCTGGAGCGTGGGCAGTTTTGGAGACCCTGTGCTTCCTGTGCAGAGACCTGGGATGTGGGGGGACGGGGGGACAGAAGGAGGATACTGGGGAGGGTCCTTCTTCTCCAGTACCCCTCCCCCAGCGTCCCACCCCCAGCCGAGCCTGGCCTGATCCTCCCAGGAGCCCTACAGCCAGCGCTAGAATCAGCCTCAGAATCAGACCTTGGCCCAAAACATAAATCCAGCCTGGGAGAGAGACTGGGCCACCCCCACCAGGGCAGAAATAACTGGACAGAGAGGCAGGGCAGCTGCTACGCCAGGGCCCCAAGTCCCCAGCCAAGTTGTCCCTGCCACACCTGCCTCCCCAACAGCTCTCCTGCTGCCAGAGCTGGAGGTGGGAGGCAAAGATGACCTAGATAGGAAAATGAGAGCACAGAAGAGAGGAAAGGCTGGTTGTTTACTGTCAAGAGTAACAGATGAGAGAAAGACAAGCTCCAGAAAGGAAGAGGGCACAAGGGACATTCCTGCCTGGGCCCTGGATGGGAGGAAGAGGAAGATGGTGCCATGTCCTGGACGGCTACAGACTGGCACCAGCTGTCCCCATCCCTGCTGAGCCTAGACTAAGACATGGTCTCCCTGGGCTGGGAAAGGTAGGCGTGAGGTTGGATCTGGGAGCAGATTGTGCACCCCCATGAGGAAGGTCGCCTGAGCTCCCAACCTCCCCATGGTGGCCTTTGCTGGATCTGCTGGCTCTTGTGGAGCTCACTGAGGGCAGGGAGACGCCTCCCCCACCCACAGGTGCCAAGATTCCTGAAAGAGAAACACGGAGGGAGGCGGGGCTGAGTGGAAAGGCTGGCAGAGTCACTCACATCTAGGTAGTTGGTCAGAGACTCGCTGGCCACCTTCTCGAAGTTGGAGTACTTCTGTCTGACTGCATTCTGGTGTTCCCTCAGAAAGTTCTCCAAGAGCCCATGCTCCTGCAGGGCCCTCCTCAGCGACTTCCCTTTGTGCAGAGGGATCCTGAGATGGGCAGAATTCCTGATGAGCGGGGGTGTCTCTCCTAGGCTGCCCAGCCTCCCAGAAGTGCCCAGAGCCTCTGGGCTCCATAAACCACTGCCCACACTGCTCCTCCCAGCCCGGCCTTCTGGTCAACATCCCGCTGACCCTCAGCCAATGGCTTTCAAACATTTCTTTTTATCATAACCCAAGGTAAGAAATGTATTTTACATCAGTTCTCCAATCAGTGCCTATCCTTACTGAGTGCATTGTGCTCTGATGTTTTCTATTCCTTTTCCTTTTTTAATGCTGGTAGAAACCTTCCAGATGCATTTTACAAAATGTTAATGAGTTTTGCAACCCATAGTGTGAAAGACACTAAGCACATTGCCACTCATTCAGTCACCAGATTCTTGCTGTGTGCCTACTACGTGCCGGACACTGTACAGGACACAGGGGACACAATGGAGAAAAAGATGCAGTCTCTACCTGCAGGAGCCCGCTGCCTGGAGGGCAAAACGAAGTCTCCCACACTCTGGCTAATGCCATGACAACGATCCCACCCTTTGCTAAACCTCTGCTCCACTCTCTGGGTAGCTTTATCCCTAAAGTGGGTGGAAATTCTTCGAAGAGCTTCTCAGGGGCCTCCTGGTCAAGTTTAGGTGTTGAGTGATGCAGCAGATCAACAGGGAGAGGTCAAGAGCGGAACGACAGAAGCTGGCTCTGCCCTGTCTGTGGCAACTTAGGAGGCTCCCCAAGACCCTGACCTTCCCGTTGGAGGCTCCCCTAGTCCCCAACCTTCCCCTCTGGAGGCTTCCCAAGTCCCCGACCTTCCCGTTGGAGGCTCCCTTAGTCCCCAACCTTCCCCGGGAGGCTCCCTTAGTCCCCAACCTTCTCCTTAGAGGCTCCCCAAGTCCCCAACCTTTCCCTGGAGGCTCCCCAAGTCCCCAACCTTCCCCGGGAGGCTCCCCCAGGCCCCAACCTTCCCCTGGAGGCTCCCCAAGTCCCCAACCTTCCCTTGGAGGCTCCCCTAGTCCCCAACCTTCCCCTCTGGAGGCTCCCCAAGTCCCCGACCTTCCCCTTGCAGAGTGCCCAGAGCACCCCCACCCCCAGCCTGAACTCCCTGCTCTATGAAATAGCCCCTTGCCTTCCGGCCACTCTCCTGACCCTGCCTTTGACGGAAGAGGTGGCCCAGCCTCTCTGGGTCTTAGCTTCCTCTCCTGTAGACTGAAGTAGCTTGGCAGTTCCCACGGCCCCTTCCGCCTCTAGGAACCATGTGGTCCCTCTTGGTGGGGCTGGTTTAAAGAATGGCCGGAGTCTACATATGTGAAAGCGCTTTGACAACAGTAAAATGGCAACAGTTTTAAGACTCATGAAGAGAATGGGTTTCCTCGTGTAGTTCACATCCCAGACGACCACATGGAGCAGGCTGCATGTGAATTATGGTCTCTCCTCCGGTGCCCCTCACCCCCAGCCCTCATATGTGACTTAGGCTGGTACCTGACTTATAAAGGACTTTGTCTCTGATGGTGGAAAAGGACTTCAGCACAAAAGGAAGGAGGCTGGACTGAGCTCCTGAGAGCAAGCCCACAGATCCCTTTCTCAGGTCCCCAAGTCTGGGGTCATAAAATGTTTTCTGCTCCAGCTGCGGTTCCTGGTTGGCAGGACCTAACTGCGGGGTGCCTGGAAACTCCCATGGGCCGTAGCTGAGACTGCTGAGCTGACCCGCCCAGCACAAGGCCTGAGAGAGGAAAGCCAGCTGCAGCCAGAAGGTGGTCCCCACCTCATGCTGAGCCAGGAGGGCGGCCCTACGTGGGGGCTCCAACACCACGGAGTCTCAGCTCCAGCCCTGCCTCCCTGCGCTGGGGCCACCGGCATGCCTGGAACTTGGAGGAACTTTATTTTCAGAGAGTCTTGGCTGCTCAAAGGCACACTGACCCCTTTTCAGGGACCCAGCCTCCTGAGGGAGGGATTCAGGCTTCCCTGTGCTCCGCGCTTGACAGGGTTCCATGCTAGCATCTGGAGGGAGTATGACATCATGGCCAGGGTGCAAGTCTCCTGGGGCCAAGTCCTAGCTCCTCTGTTACTAGCCATGCGGCTTGGGCAGCTCAGAGACCCTCCCTAGGACCCTTAAACAACAGTTTTCTCATCAGTAAAACACAAATAATAATATCCACCTAACCCATGAGGATTAGTGATAGTATAAGTAAAGACTCAGTTAGTGGTGGTACCTAGCAGCAAACAGCTCAATTACATCAGTTACGATTTTTGGAGGAGAACCTGGGACCTTCACCCACAAAGAACTTGGTACAACAGAGAACTTTATTTTGTTTAACAAATGTATATATAGCTCTCACAGTATGCCAGGCACTGTTTGAAGCATTTTAAAACAAATATCAATTCATATAATCCTCATAATATCCCTATGAAATGGGCACAACTATGATCCTAATTTTACAACAGATGAGGACACTGAGGCACAAAGAGTTAAGTCAGTGATGGAGCTGAGGATCGAATCCCAGACACTCTGACTCCAGAAGCCCTGCCCTGATGTCCTCAGGCTGCCCGTGTGACCTGTCTTTTCACCACCCCTGAAGTGCAGGGGCACCCTGAGAAGGAAAGGTCTCAACGTTGGGGGCATTTTCCTGGGAACACTCAGCATTGCCTCCCAAGACTGCCCAGGGGAACAATGGCCCGGAGACCAGGGACAGAGCCTCCCGGAGAGGATGCGTGAACTGCCCTTCCGCTCCCCCTGGGGGCTGACACTCACCTGGTGATCTCACTGCCCTGAGAGAGAGCAAGGACTGCAAAGAGCGCCACGGGGCCCCTCATCCTGCACCACGGCCGCCACTGTGCCGGCCAGTGCCCGTTCCCTGCGGCCTTTATAGAGGGAGCAGGGTTCACTCTGGCTGGGAGCCCAGACTTCAGAGACAGCCCCTGCCTTCAGGCCACGCCACAAGCATTGTGAGTTAGCACCCAGAGTACCTAAGACCCATGCTGATGAGGACTACAAGTTCCACCCCTCCAGGGACTTCAAAGTGGAAGGGTACAGCTGCCTGGTCTGCAGGCCGGAAACATCAGCACAGACTGATCTGATCTCCCCTTCCAAACCTCGCCCATTCTGGAGCCAACACAGCTGGGGCTGCTGCTGGAAACCTGTTTCACAGTCCGCCTTATACTCTGTAAGAGGCCTGTTCACCACAGACCCGACTCCTACCCTACCTGTCTGCCCTGCCGGGGCCTGACCTCACTGGCAGCTGCAGCCTGTCCCATCCAGAAATCTCCCCCAGCCCCATTTTCCAGGAGGTGGGGGGGCTCAGTCTATTCCTAAAGTGGCACCTGAAGCAGAGAGTGCTTGTTCAATCTGTCACCCCGAGAGTGAGGCTCGGACTTTAGAGCTCAGAGCAGGCGTGCCCCGCGTCCCACCGGACAGGGGCCAAGGGGGAAGGGGGCCTGAGGCTTATGACCCTGGGGACGTGGGCGCTTGGCTCCATGCTAGAAGGGTGTGGAAAAGGTGAGGGGTAAGCGCCAGATCACGTTAGCAATTAGAATAACTGGGCAGAGCTGAGCCAGAAAGGCAGACAAGTGTCACACACACAGGGGAAGGAGGGCAATATGGCAGTGACGGGGTAGGGAACAGGTCGTGCCAGTCGGTATCGAGTCCCACTCGAGGGTGCAGGGAAGCCCCTCAGAAGCACATGTGCAGAGGGTCGTGTGGAGTACAGGCTCCCAGAGCCCCGGCCCGAGAGGCCAGACATTCTCTCAGGCCTGCAGCCCGAGAGATTCAAGACAAGAAGCAAAAGACTACAGCCATGAAATGGGTGGAGATCATGTTCCAGCAGTGAGGGGGGGCTAAATACTGGAAAATCAGGAATAGGTCAGGATAAGGGGGCAAACAGGAAAGCAACGGCTTCAGGCCCACGGGAGTGCGGGAGAGCACATGCCCACAGCCGACGCGTGAACAGGTGTCCACATGGAGAGGAGGCCTGCGGGGAGCACAAGAGAGGACGGTGGAGGCACAGCCCAGAGGGACAGACTCTGAAGTCTCATGCATTTGACTTGTGAGGGCCCCAGGAGGCCAGGCTCGGACTTGGACAGGAGCACTGAGTGTTTTTAAGGGAAGTCAGAAAGGCGGCCAGATCTGATCCTGACCATGACTGGCAACACCTCCTCCACCCACATCCCCTCACAAAGCTGAGGGCGAGATTCCCAGAAGGCCAGGACACTGCTGCTGTCATCCCTGGAGGTGGCCACAAGCACATTCAGCTGTCTCTGTGGCACCCTCCGTCCCCAAAAGCCAAGGAAGTGGAGAGCAAAATCGATGCTAAAGGCTACAGCTTGCTTCCCGTTTTCTTCCCCGGGGAAACTGCCCTGCCGAGCCAAGGCCCGCATGCCCTACCATGCCCTGCGTCTGAGCAGTGCTTCCTCCTGCACACCAGCACGGCGCGACACATAATAGGTGCTCAATAAATGTCTGGTTGAGCAAATGAATAAATGGCCTTGCCGCCACCCTTGAGAAGCAGCAGGAGGAGTAGCAGGCAACGGCTTTACGATGTTCTGCAGACGAGGAGATGGACGCTCAGATTGGTCAACGGGCTTGCCCTTAGTGAAGACAGCTTGAACTATCCTGAGACTCCTGTTCTCACGCACTGCACCCTACACCACAGGGCCCAGCTGCCGTGGAAATTTCATCAGTTTACAATGTGAGGTCTGGCTCATTCCTCCCGACCTGTGGGCACAGTCACGCCCAGGTGCGGTGAGCCCCATCTGCAGCATCTGGAGCAAGGACCCTCTGGGGTCAACAACACCAGGAGGGAGGGGTGGGGAGGGATGTGGGGAGGGCTGCACCACTCAGCTTCATGTCCCCACTGGCCCAGCCTGAACTAGCAGCCAACTCTCCTGCACGCTGACCCTAGACGTCAGACTCAGCCACCTCTCCCACTGGAACGTGAGCTCAAGCCAGGAATCAAAGATCCCTGAGTGCTGGTTGCTCTGTGTCTGTTCACAAGACTGGGGTCATCCTAACAACATTCAAGTGCGCCCTATCAGGAACTCTGCCCAGAGAGCACAGACTGTTAGGAGAGCTTATCAACCGGGGACAGGCCAAGAACTGCAAAAGGCTCTTAGACAAGCCACAATAAGATTTTATCACTGGTTACCTGGTGCCAAGTGGGGATGACTCTCCTTGGTCAAGATTCATTGTGCCTGGGAACTGACCCACAAAAGTGATTACAACAATTCAAGGCCCAGGGACACCCCATTTGGCACAAGCTTGTGGTGTCCACTCAGGTATAAGCCCCAACAAAGCCAATTCAAGGCAATTTCTTAAGCAGCTTCTGTGTGCCTGCACTGGACACACAGAGACATAGCTGTTGTCATTTCTACCCTTAGGGAGCCCACGGTCAGGTGAAGAACAGATTGGATCTAATATGTGTCCCTGCTGTGAAAAGTGCTTTAGGAGGAAATCCGAAGAGCTTTTACCTCCTGCTGCAAGGGGCCGGGTGACAGAGGAGCATGGCCCCTGGGAAGTGCATGGGTGGCCATCCTGGGCTTAAATCTGGGTCAGCCGCACAGTGGTATGACCTTGAGTGAGTTCCTTTACTTCTCTGTGCCTCAGTTTCCTCTTCCATAAGTGAGAGACAATGATACTGAGAGAGTCATGTGGGGATCAAAGATAAGTGTCAAGTGCTGCCATGTGTTAGGCCTTCTGCAAATGTGGGTCATGGACGACTGCAGTTGTGTGACCTTAAAGGAGTCACATCATTCTCCGGTCTCATTTCCTCATCTGTAAAATGTGGGATTTACAAGGCCATGGCGCCGGTCTGAATCTCAGTTGTGTACAAAGCAGCAGTTCTTTTCCTCTTTTATAAAGACATTGAATTTCTTTAAATGCAGTGTGTCCCTGTCCTTTGAGGATGGGGACAAATTAATCTTAGTCATTTTTGTGCAGTGCCCGGCAGGCATGTTCAGTCCTGGTGACTCTCCAGCTTGCCAAGTCACAGGGCTGGGCCCAGTGGTCTTTCTGGTTCTTGTTCTAGCCCCTGTTGCCTCTGTGCCTCACCTGGGCCACCCCAACCTCTGGAAGCTGCCTTGGTCATACTCCCCCAGACAAGCCAAGCCACCATTGGTCTCTGGTCTTGCTACCTCTCTGGGCCCCCATCTTGGAGCAAGATCCGGGTCCCTGCCACTCAGGACTTGCCCGTATCCCCTGCTTCTTCCTTCTACACCCTCCAAGGAGCCTTGTGTTCTCCTACGGGCTTAGGCTTCAGGCAACAACGCCATGAAAACCCTGCAGGTCACTTCTGCTTTCTGCTCTTCCCATGCCTCCCCTGAGGCAAAGAGAGGCAAAGCTGGCTTTTCCTTTAATGAGGAAAAGAGGCAGAAGAAAATGGAAGGCCTTTTTAAAAAGTATAAATAAGTCTCTCAAAATATGATTGAGCCACACTAAAAATCTGTAACATTTATGGCACACTTCCTTAGTGTCCGACCCCATGCATTTGCTGCTTTAAAGAGGAGCTTGGAACACTTAATGCAGTTTCTGAGTCACTCAGCTAGTAACAAGTGAAGCTAGAATTTAAACTTGGGTCTGCTTGACTCTGTGCACATCTTTTAATTCTATCACAGGACCCTCCCTGCACCAAAATTCTGCAATTCAGCAAAGACAACTGAATCATGTCCACACTTGACAAGCCTCAGCAGCTAGAGATCGAGGGGCCCTGGGGCATTTACCTTAGAACAGAGAAACAGCAATGGCTCAAGTGGGAGGGACCCCAGGAGGGTGAAGACCTGGCAAGACTGTCCTGCACATTTATAAAAATCCCCCCTCTCCCTTTCTCCTCCCAAAATGGTCCTGCGAGTGGTGTAATGTCCTGTCCACCTGTCACAATCAGCAGAGCATTTGGGTGAGAATAGCTCTCAGCCTCCAAACTTGCACCTTATTTGTTCTATGTTAAGCAGCCTGAGCCCTGGAAATCTCTGCCCAATGCATCAGGGAATTGCCTGGGAGAAGGTGGAGGGTGTGAGTCCTACCCTGCACACAGGACAGTATTTTATTAGTTATGAGAAACAGTGGTAGCGAAGCCCATTCCAGGTCCTGAATGGGCAGGGAGAGAGGGATGGGAGGAAGGAGACAGGCACTTCCCACTGCTATGAAGGACTCTGGGCAGGGTGGGCAGCCCCCAGCAGAGGGACGCACAGAGGCTGGCCATTCACACCTTGTCAGGCCATGCCTGGCTCAGGAGCCTTTACCAGCAGAGAGGCTGAGGACCAAGCTCCTAACTGCTGGGGGTCTGAGCCCCTTCCACCTTCCCAGGCTCCTCTCTGCAGCCTCGCAAACGGGAACCAGGCACAAAGGTGCCTGCCTCGATTATGACACGCACATCCTGACTCCACAGTGCTTCGCTTAGCTTGGAACACCCTCCATGCCACCTCTCTGTCTTGCAGAATCTTTCATACCCCAAATACTTTTTCATTCTTTTCCATGTAGCACAACTTCTCCCCACACTGCTTTCACCTGTGCTGTGCTCCTGCCCAAACGCCCTTCTCCCTCTGTTTCTGCCTGGGGATCTCCTTCAAGATCCTGCTCAAAAGATAAATCCTGTGTGAAGCCTTTTCTTACATCGCCTATGAGATCAGTCAGAAATGAGCTCGGCTGCAAGTAAAAGAAAACCTGACAACAGTGGTTTAAATGAATAGCAGTTTATTTCTCTCACAAAACAAGAAGTCCAAAGGTATATGGCATTGGCTCAACAGATACCACTGCAATATCTGGCCTTTCTTTGATGGCTGCAAATGCCAGCTACAACACCAAAGATTATCCAGCCTCAGTGCTGGAAGAGGTGGGAGCAGAGAGAAGCAGTGCCAGTCGACCCCTGCTCAGGCCCTGTTCATTGCACTTCATTTCATAGCGCCCAGCTGCAGGGGAGGCTGGGAAGTTGAGTATTGCACCTTCCTGTCTGTACAGTGGAAGCAGACAGTCATGCGCCGTGAGCCAACCCAGGGGTCTGCAGTAACCACCTACTCCGCCCCAGCAGTGCGCTCCTCAGTCGTGGATGTTCTCAGTGTTTATCTCACTCCAGAGTGATGAGACACATCGGCCTTCCCCTGACAGTGAACTCAAGGCAGGAATGTTGTCTTACTTATCTTGGTAACTCTAAACACCTAGAACAATGACTGACCTACAATAGGCACTCAATAAGTGTTAAATTCACTTCCGCATTCAACAAATAGACACACATACACACACACACACACACACACACACACACACACACACACACACACGATGTAAGCAAATCAGGTCATGGAACTTCCTTCCCAGAAGAGGTCTCCAGTGGTTGAAATCAGGAAACAAATGCCCAGAAGACCTGCATGTGGACTCTCAGTGGCTGTGGCCCCTGCAGCTACACCTCCTCCCCTTTGCCAAGGAGTCACTTGGCCCTTGGGGCAAGCGCTGAACATGCAGAGATGAGTAAGGTGCTCCCCTGCCCCCAGGAGCTCGCAGTCTGCTGCGACACACAGACATGCAGACAGCTAAGCACAGTCGGTCTGTGAGTCCCTGACCTGGCTCACGGGCAGGGCCTGTGGGCGCAGGGAGAGCACAGCTCTTGACTCTGCCAGGGAGGGCAGGAAGCTTAGTCCAGAAATAAGCTGGTACATCGACTATATTTTCTTATTTCCCCTCCCAGGACTAGCTAATTCCTAGAGACCGCAAAGGACTCCCCTGTGAGCATGTCTTTGATATACAAGCATGCCAATTCAGAGCCCACAACCCCAGCCATCTCCTTTATCAAACTCTCACACATCAAGCCCTGATTCACCCAGAGCCAGTTCCCAGGCAACTAAAGACCACCCTGTAGCCAACCACAATCCTATAAATGAGGTACTACTTGTCTTATTTTAAGGGAACTGAAGCACAGATCAGTTAAGTAATCTGCCCGAGATCGCACAGCCAGTAAGTGGCAGGCCCAGGATTTAGACTCAGGTAGCATGACTTCCGAATGAGTGCTCTGTACTGTGACAACACATAGCTGGGGCTGACACTTGGAGCTTTGTCACTACAGGTACCTGCCCACAGGCACCTCAGAGATGGGGGGCAGATGCCTGGAAGCAGAGGAGGTGCCGAGCGGAAAGCAGGGGACAAGGCTCCTCTCCTCCCCGGAAGCGGCTGGGTGCACCTGGCGGGCTTTGCTCTCTCCACCAGGGTGCGGTGCAGCGCCTCCCAGACACCACCACTGGCCGCGCTTCTGTCCCACTCTTGCCCATATGTCATGAGAGAATACAAAACAATTTAAGGCAATTGGCAAAATAGGGTCTTCAGATTAGATAATCGCATTGTATTGATGTTAATTTCCTGACTTTGATATCTGAACTGATTTTGATTTTAGTATTTACAAGAAAATGTCCCTGATTCTTGGGAAATACTGAAGTAGGAGTATTGTGTCTGCAACTTACTTTCTAAAAGATCAGGAAAAAAATTAAAATTATATGTATATGTATACAGGGAGAGGGAATGGGGGGAGAAAGGATACAGCAAACATGGTGAGGTGTCAACATTTGGGCTGATGTATGTGGGAATTCTTTGTACTGTTTCTGTAAGTTTGAAAGTATTTCTAAATAAAAAGCTTTTAAAGATTGAGATAATCCAAAGACCTTTCCAAAACT
This sequence comes from Lepilemur ruficaudatus, assembly GCA_963574885.1. Taxonomy (NCBI): domain Eukaryota; kingdom Metazoa; phylum Chordata; class Mammalia; order Primates; family Lepilemuridae; genus Lepilemur; species Lepilemur ruficaudatus. Next base: position 41,088 of record CAUYRT010069479.1, read on the forward strand.
GTATTTATTAAATTTGACACATGCCACCCCACACGTCCAGAAGGAAGAGGATGGAAACTCCATAGGGACAGAGGTGGTTCCTCACGGAGCCCAGGGCCCTGCTCTGGGGAAACAGGCAAGCAGATCCGTGGGGCTGCCGGGCTGGTAATCGGGCCTAATCTCATGTCCAGGTATTTTTCAGGTAGGGGCATGAAAAGAAGAGGACCCTGGAGTGGGAGAGAGGAAGGACGGAGCGATAAGTTTCTCTGGTAGAAAACAGGCCCCTTCTAGCTGTGGCCCCACCACTGCATGGCACACAGTGACTGGACAGGCAGCCCTAATACGGGATGATGAAGGTGGACATGCAGAACAAGAGGCCACCATGGGACAGTGAGGTGCTATGACTGTGTCACTCATCTTGAGATCATGAATGGTTTGCTTTATAAACACAGTTGTAAGGAATCACTTAATAGTTGGGGAGGAGGACTTAATCAAAAATTTAACATTTAAAACCTCCACTAGTGCTTGCTTCAGCAGCACATATACTAAAATTGGAACGATACAGAGAAGATTATCATGGCCCCTGCACAAGGATGACACACAAATTAGTGAAGCATTCCATATTTTGAAAAATATATAAAATAAAGAAATGAAAATAAAAAAAATCTCAATATACTGGATTTGGCAATGATTTCTTGGAATATGACACCAAAAGCACAGGCAACAAAGGAAAAAATAGATAAATTGAACTACATGAAAATTTAAAACTCTTATGCGTCAAAGGACACATCAACAGAATGAAAAGGCAGCCTGTGGAACGGGAGAAAATATTTGCAAATCATATATCTGATAAGGACTAATATCTAGAATATGTAAAGAACTTCAACATCTCAATAACAAAAAAACAAATAACCTGATTTTTATTTTTTTGACAGAGTCTCACTCTCTTGCCCGGGCTAGAGTGCCAAGGCATCAGCCTAGCTCACAGCAACCTCCAACTCCTGGGCTCAAGCAATCCTCCTGCCTCAGCCTCCCGAGTAGCTGGGACTACAGACATGCGCCACCATGCCGGGCTAATTTTTTCTATATATTTTTAGTAAGCCAATTAATTTATTTCTATTTTTTTAGTAAAGACGGGGTCTCGCTCTTGCTCAGGCTGGTTTCAAACTCCTGACCTTGAGTAATCTGCCTGCCTCGGTCTCCCAGAGTGCTAGGATTACAGGCATGAGCCACCGCGCCCAGCCAAATAACCTGATTTTAAAATGGGCAAGTGACTTGAATAGAAGTGATTTCTCCAAAGAAGATATGCAAATGGCAAAAAAACATGAAAATATGCTCAACATCACTAATTATTAGAGAAATACAAATCAAAGCCACAATGAGATTTCTCCTCACACATATTAGGGTGGCTGCTATAGAAGGAAGGAAGGGAGAGAGGGAGGGAGGAAAAGAGGAGAAAAAATGCTGGCAAGGATGTGGAGACACTGGAACCACTGTATGTTGCTGGTGGGAATGTAAAATGGTCCTGCCACTGTGGAAAACAGCATGATGGTTCCTCAAAAAATTAAAAATAGAACTATCAAATGATTCAGCAACTCCACTTCTGGGCATATACACAGAGGAATTGAAAGCAGGGTCTTGAAGAGGTATTTGTATGCCCATGTTCACGGAAGCATTATTCACAATAGTCAGAAGGCAGAAGCAAGTGTTCATCCACAGAGGAATGGATAAACAAAACATGGTATATATATGCACAATGGAATATCACTCCGCCTTAAAAAGGATGGAAATTCTGACACATGCTACAAAATGGACGAACCTTGAACATACTATGCTAAGTGAAATGAGCCAGTCACAAAAAGACAAACACTGTGTTATTCTACTCATATGTGGTACCTGGAGTAGTCAGATTCATAGAGACAGAAAGTTGAGTGGTGCTTGCCAGGAGCTGGGGCAAGGGAGAGTACAGGGACTTACTGTTTGATGCGTACAGAGTTTCAGTTTGGGAAGATGAAAAAGTTCTAGAAATGGATGGTGGTGATTTTTGCACAACAATGTGAATATAGTCAATGTCCCTAAACTGTATCCTTAAAAATGGTTAAAATGGTAACTTTTGTGTAATGTATAAAACACAATAAAAAATTAAAGTCTACTTGTAAGTAAAAAGAAATATACTCTTATGAACCAAATATCATAAACTGCAATAAAATGAATGGAATATACACCTTTTTAAAATTCAGAATATAAAAGAGGGACAACTTCGGGCATCACATCCTCTCTTTGAGCATCTAGAAAACCAGCCCCTCCCCAGCATGGATCCCGGGGACCCCTGTCATTGTGAAAAGGGAAGGACAAAAGGTCTGAGTCATGGAGTTTTCAGAACTAGAGGTGACCTTGGCAATGTCTATTTGATAGCCCTCGGTCCCTGAGTGCCCACTGTGCACCCGGCGCCCCAGCTCTGCCCTCAGCTTTGTGATAGTCCTCTCTCCCAGCCTCATTGTCCTCACCTGTGAGTATCTTCCACCTTGCAGGGTTTCTGTGACGATTAGTAAGGCCATGTAAGATGCCTGGCAAACAGCAGGCACTCAATAAATGCAAGCTCTTATTATTCTCCTCTCATCTAATAATCATCAAAAGCACACAGTGTAGTTGCTATTATTCATACTTTACAAATGTGAAAAATGAAGCTTAAGGAGGTTAAGTCGTTACTGAGCTCCAAGGTCAGAAGATGCTAGTGCCAAGATTTCAGCCCAGGACCAGTGGGGCTCCAAAACGTATGATCTTTCTACTTCAGCCTGCTCGGGCCTCATTTAACAGGGAGACAACAAGGCTCAGCACCAGTGACTGAAAGGAGAAATCTCCGATGCCGACAGGGGCCAGGCAGGTGACGAAGAAGAGTGTGGTGGCCAGGGTGGGGAAAATCCACCAGAGACTCTACCAAATTATCTGTTTCCACTGAACTGTGGAGTGAACATGTAACATCATAGGAGCCTAAAAGATACTGGAGACTGTATTTTAAATTCTAATTTTTTAATACATGTTGAAAAAATAGAAATATTCAATTAATTTAATTGCCTTCCAAATTTTTTTGAAGGACAAAGCAGAGCCAAACACCATGCAGACCAAATTATCTGCAGGTGAGATGCTAACTCTGGCCGCCAGCTGACCACCCTGAGGAGGGCGTGGTGGAGACCCTAGGAAGGGCGGGCTCAGGCACGTCTAAACACAGGACAATAACCACCAGTCAGTGCTGCTGTGGGAGCCCAGACCAAGGGTTGCCAGGACTTGCCATTTTCCGAGAGATACGGGAAATGCAGATTTAGGGAGAAACACAGCAACTTTGAAATAAGAGCAACCATTTGTGTTTACACTGTGCAGACAAAATAAGACAGGTGTGTAAGGCGACATCCCTCAGCCCCTAAGTAACAGACTCCTGTGTGAGCCACTTCACTTATCGGCAAAGCCCAGCCTAAAGTCTCCCGACTCCCAGGCCGTGATGGTTTCTCTAGCCCAGCCCAGCCCAGAACCAGAGCAGAAGGTCCCGAGCAGAAAGAGTGGGAGGAGGAAGAGAGTGCAGGACCCAAGCCCTGATAGTCTCAGCCTAAGGAGACAGGCTCGCAGACACTGACTGGACCATCAAACCCCGGAGAATCCAACTTCAAGGCTCACTTATTTTCTTCTGTCATATTTTTTGCCCGAAGCTACACCGAAAGATTTTTGGTAATCCCACGTCAGTGGAACTGCACAACATCTAGCCACATTAATTAAATGGGACTTTTTTTCCTCTGAGATGAATATGTGTTAAAAATATCAAATATTAATCACTGGCAACATTAATTTATAATAGCCTTGTCTCCTTCTCAACTTCCAAGTTGACATCTGGCATGATTGCTTTGAAACTAACACCCGCTCCCTTGCAGAAATTATAAATAGCCTGAGTTAAAATCTTCACCTTGAACTGAACAGACTGACTTCATGGGATGGTTTACAGAGTGAAGAGGGCTGCAATAACATCCTGGAAGGGTCTACTTGGGTAGTGGTTAAAACATCAAAAACAAGAATCCGTCAATGCTGGGGGGAGGGAGCTGCCCTGCTTTCTCTCCATGGGGCAGGGGGCCAGCGTGCAGGGCTGGGGGCGGCCAGCTCACTCCCACTGGGCCGGTTTCATGACCAGTCAAAGGTAGAGCTGGGCACAGGCTGTTTCATTCCGCCCTAAGTCCCTGGCCTAGTTTCTATACTTGCCCTTTGGGGAGTGGTTGGTGCAGACACCATATTTTATTGAAGAGGGGGCAGAACCCACTCTATATAAACAGAAAAAGTTCTTCCATCAGTCTGCAAAGCACTTTCACTGCATGAGAGCATCCAGTAATAACAGTTCACACTACTGTGCGTTTGCTAAGTGCCAGCCCAGCCTGCCCCATCTCTGCACTCCTCAAACAGCCCCATGAGGCTAGTTCTAGTGGGAACGCCACTTTACCGGTAAGGAAATTGAGGTTAGAGAAGCTAATTCCGCAAGGTCAGATGGCTAGCCAGTGATGAGCAGAGGCAGGATTCAAACCGAGAAAAGTTAGTCACTTGGGTCTCCTTGCCTAATCCCTTCCCAACATTTCTCAACCTGCCGAGACTCCAGCTTGCCAGACTCCTTGCCCAGAAATTCGGATCCAAAGGCTCTGTGATGGGGCACAAGACTTTGGGTGCTGGACAAGCACCACCAGGCGGCGCAAATCCGCAGTGAAGTCTGGGGGAGCACTGCTGTGGGAACCCCTCATGGCAGCGCGTGGGCAGGCAGGGTTGCTGTTCCCTATTGTTAGATAGGGAACAGACGCTGGCTCCTCCGCAAGCTGAGATGAGACTTTTGGTCCCAGGGCCACCAGGAGAGGCTCAGACCACCAGCAGCCTGAAAGGCAGAGCAAGGACAGAGCAAGAAGAGAGGGCACCTCCTGGAGGGGGAGGACGCAGGAGATGAAGAGGGCAGGGAAAGACGTTAAGGGTGCTTGAGGGTAGTGTGGCCCCACTTCTGATGTCCCCAGCTCCCCACGGGCACAGGCCACCTCCGAGGCAACCGGTGAAGCCCCTCCGGGTCCACATGCTTTGAAATCAGGCAACAGACGCCCCCTCTCCTGGAAGCTGCCCCACTTCAGGGTCCCTGGTCCGGGTCTCCTGGGAGGGTGCAGGCTATCCAGGGGCATGGTGGCCACAGACAGCATCTCCACCATCAGAGGCACCCTCAGGCCCCAAGAAGAGGAAGAAAATGAATTTCCTGCGACCAGATCACGGATGGAACACCACCAGTCATCTCACAGCGGCTCTCCCCAGCTGGGGCCCGGGGCCCTGTCGCATCCAACCAAGACTGCAACAGGGAGCTAAGAACCTTCTCTTCCAGCTTTGTCCACTGGGCTGGGATCCACTGCTGGGACCAAGTCTTCTCAAGTGCTCGGTTCCCCTTGCAGTCTCCTTCCTCTCACCCTGCCTCCCTGGGCCTGCACCAGGGCCTCTTCTCAGGTCCCTTCTTGCAGGCTAATGAGACCATGTGTGGCCAGTCTGACAGCCGGGCTCTCAAATGTTCAATTTCCTTCCCCTCGCACTGGGAGTAAGCTGCAGGCTGCCTCTGCCCGTGGCGAGACTGCTACTAAGATACCACCCCCAGCAGGCCCCTGAAGGGGGGCAGCCCTCTGGGCCCTATTTTCTCTTGCCTGACTCCCCGACACCGCTGGAAATATCAAGTGTCCCATTTGACAGTTCAGGTCCCTGGTTCACCCTTTCCCAGCTGGGCCCCAGCTGGGGGCCAGGGAGTATATGTGGACACGTGTTTGCCTCTGGGCTTGGGCCTCCTCACCTGCAGGGCTTCCCAATTTCCGCCCCTCTGAGGGGCCTCCCCTCCCTCCTTCGCAACCACCCCTCTCTTTGTATTCCTTTTCCCCTTTGCACTTTGGTGACTGAGGTTTGCACAGGAACAGTAATACCCCCTTTGAAACCTAATTTTGGGTGGGCACAGACCCAGACTCGCACACACACTCACTTCTTCCTCCCTTCTCCCTGGCTTGCTAGTCCTTATTTTAACAACAAGAGCACGCTCTAGCTTACCTGGAGCTTTTTCTAACAGAAACTAGCCTCTCTGCCCCTTGCAAAGAAAAGCAGAATTTTCATCATTCATTTCATTGATTGATTTCCTCCAAAGGTTGAGGTGACGGGTAGGGCAGTGTTTCCCTGGGGTTGGGAGGTACAGGGAACACTGCATCAGAATCATAGCTGGAGGGGGCTTGTTAAAGGCCCCCCTGAAGCAGAGTCCCTGGCAGTAAGCATGTGAATGGCTTCCTCTGGTGCTTCTAGGCACACTGGCTCTGGGAGCTGGCAGCCTGTGGGGTGAGTGACATCTCCCAGCACTGCCTTCTCCTGGGGGGCAGCCACGCAACAGCCAGGCTTGTCTCAGGGAACGCACGCGCTTTGGTAGGTTTGATTTGGATGAAATCTGGGAAGAACCAAGACAGATTTCAGAGCCCACTCTCCTTATGCTTTTTCTAGGAAAAAAAATTGAATAGCACAGTATTAAGATCATAGCCCATATTGAGCAAACATTCCATTTTACTTTGCAACAGTGACTCATATGTTTAAGCAAGGTATTAAGAAGCACTTAGATAAGATTTGCGTATCTATGTTCCCAAATGGAGCTGCTATCAGCTCTGCCTACATAAACCTGTGCTTCTCAACTTCCCAATAATAATAACAAAACATGATCTGAACAAACTGTGATTTCTTCCTACCATGTTAGGATTCTGGGGAATTGAAGCACATCCAAGAAAAGGTTTTTTGTTTCTTCCTGGAAGTTTTCTTAGTTTACCTCACTGAAGAGATGCCTCCACGTAACGCTGGCTTAATGAGCGGGTTACCAGAGGCTCAGGCTCTGAGCCGAGGGAGCACAGTACTGACTGTCCAAGACATCTCTAAATAAGCAAAAAATGTAAAAGATTCCCGCAGTGCTTCCTATGCCAGGCTCTGCCCTAAGCACTTTTTGCATGCATTAGCCTGTAATCTCACATCAACTCAAAGAGGCGGGTGCTATTATTATTATTATTGCCCATTTTACAGATGGGGAAACTGAGGTACAGAGCCATTTAGTAACTTGCCCCAAGTCCCTAGCTAGTAAGTAGCCAAGCCAGTGTTCAAACTAAGGCAGCCTGTGCCGTAGACCACTGCGCTGCCCTGCCTGTCAGGAAACAAACAAGGTAACATGCCACTAATGCGATGAGAAATGCCAACCGGGCAAAGTACAATGACAAGAAAATGTCAAGATACCATTTGACATATTTGTTTACCCAATTTAGGGGTTTAGTTTTGACACAGACTTTGTCACAGGCTCCTCCATGACTCGTCTCTGTCAGAAGTGTGCCCACAGCTGCGTACTCATCAGTGTTCCTCTCTGCTTAGACCCAGTGAATCGTCCTCACACATCTTCAGCCCCCACATGATGGCCCCTCTGCCCTCGCCAGGCCTGGGGTTCTCTCCTGCTCCACACCCCGTGAGGTGCTCCAGGAGCCCGACTCCTTCTAAGAACCACACTCCTGTTTTTCCTCCAAGTTACACTAACACTTTAGTTATACTAACAGGTCCTCCAAACTGCGCAGACACTAACATCGCTGTGACCCACGGGTAGCAGAGACTTTGGAGTAGGCACAGGGCTGAGACAAGAAAGAATCTTCTGGGCAGGAGGTCCCCAAATCACATGCTCTTGTGACCTGAGCCAGGTGGTCTTCCTGAGACCCAAGCACTGTCCTCTCGGGCAAGGGGGAGAGGCAGACAGCGAAGAGCAGAGTGGGAGGTGCTCAGGGTGTGGCCTCGGACTCGTGGCTGTGCGCAGGGCCCCGCTGAGCCCCTCTTCACAAACGTGGAATGGAAACTCCTGGGGGGAAGCCGATCTATCCTTTTGCTCACTTAAAAGTCGTTCACCACAGTGATCCTGTGGCTCTGTGCTTCTGAGGCCAGGCACAGCCCAGCCAGGGATGGAACAAGAGGCGGAATTCTTTATTTCAACCTTATTCCCACTTAGAGTCAGCTGTGCAGGATGCAGTTCTGCAAGAGGCACAAAACACCCCTGGAATAAATAGAAGACTCAGAGACGGTCGAGGCCTGTGCCAGTTAATTGAGCCGCTACATAGGAACATCGCTGCTCCCACCAGATGGGCAGTGCCCCCCAGTGGAAAAGATAAAAACACTCCTCGCACTCATGTTACGATGCAGCCCTGATAAACTGAAACCCCGAACTGCGTAGTATACAGCACAGTGCTTTTGTACTGCTCATGAGGGGTTTCCTTAATCATCTAGATTGAAGACAGTTTAGTGCGGCATTCAAGAAGGCGTCTGGGGTAGAAAACCACATGTTACAAATGCCTTTTTTGATATATAAGCAAAGGGGTATACGGTTTGGGTTAATTATGAAATCATTCTCTTCACACCCACAAAATAAGTGTTAAATGAACATTTAAAAAATACCCATTTGAGCCGGGCGCGGTGGCTCACGCCTGTAATCCTAGCACTCTGGGAGGCCGAGGCGGGTGGATTGCTCAAGGTCAGGAGTTCGAAACCAGCCTGATCAAGAGCGAGACCTCGTCTCTACTATAAATAGAAAGAAATCAATTGGCCAACTAAAAATACATACAAAAAATTAGCCGGGCATGGTGGCGCATGCCTGTAGTCCCAGCTACTCGGGAGGCTGAAGCAGAAGGATTGCTTGAGCCCAGGAGTTTGAGGTTGCTGTGAGCTAGCTGACGCCACGGCACTCACTCTAGCCCGGGCAGCAGAGTGAGACTCTGTCTTAAAAAAAAAAAAAAAATACCCATTTGAAGGTATATCAAGTCATGATGTAGCCCGGAACGCCCACCCTTCTCAGTCCTGCTGAGCCCCAGACCTTGGGGGTCTCCCGGGTCGCTGTAAGCACCAAACCTCAGAAGCCGAGCCTTGGCCCCTTCCTGGCCTCATCCTTTCCAATTCTGTAAACTACAGTTGTAGAGCTATTTCTTTTTCTTTTTCTTAATTTTTTTTTTACTTTTTAGATTTTAATATTTTAAACAGCTTTATCATGATATAATTTACATAGCATACCATTCACTTACTTAAAATATAAAATTCAAATAATTTTTACAATAGTCACAGAGTTATGTGACCATTGCTACAATCTAATGTTATTTATTTATTTATTAGAGATGGGGGCTTGCTTTGTGCCCAGGCTAGAGTGCAGTGGCATGATCACAGCTCACTGCAGTCTTGAACTTCTGGGTTCAAGCAATCCTCCCACCTCAACCTCCTGAGCAGCTGGGACTACAGGCGCACACCAACACACCTGGCTAATTTTTTTCTTATTTTTGGTAGAGACAGGGGTCTTGTTATGTTACCCAGGCTGTCCTCGAACTCCTGGCCTAAAACAATACTACTGCCTCGGCTTCCCTAAGTGCTGGGATTATAGGCATGAGACACTGCACCCAGCCTACAATCTAATTTTAGAACATTCTTGTCACTCCCAAAAAGAAACCCTGTGTCCATTAATAGTCATTCCCCATATTCCTACCTACACTCCACACCCAACCTTTGGCAAAAAACAAATCTGTTTTCTGTCTCTATAGATTTACCTCTTTGGGACATTTAATATAAATGGACTCATACAAGGTCACTTTTCATGGCTGGCTTCTTTCACTTAGCATGATGTTCTCAAGGTTCATTCATGTTGTAGTATGTATTGATATGTCATTCCTTTTTACAACTGAAAAATATTCCAATGTATAGATATAGCACATTTTATTTATCCATTTGTCATTTGATGAAGAAGAGCCATTTGTTTAAAGATGGCTCTTTGTTTTCCTTTCCAACTCCCAATCAGAAAGGGCATCCATACAGCTGGGTTTAGCAGTGCATACCTGTAGTCCTAGCTACTTGGGAATTTAGGCCAGGAAGACCCCTTGAGCCCAGGAGTTCAAGTCCAGCCTGAGCAACATAGTGAGATCCCATCTCTAAAAAGAAAAAAAGAAGATACCCAGGCAGTGTGCCCTAAGGCCACCTTGAACTTCTTGTCCCCTCTGGTAAGATCTGATTTGGGGGCACACTCCAGGAAATACTCTAGGTTGACTCTTGGGCTGATCTGAGTGCTGATACAGTGAAAATTTTTCAAGTAGTGATTTCTGGCACCCAAAGATTGTCATTGTCAAGGGTACGAAGGAATGGGAATGCTGCTATGGTCTGAATGTCCCCCAGATTCCTACTGAAACTTAATAGCCAATGCAGTAATGGTAAGAGGTGTGGCCTTTGGGAGGTGATTAGGTCAGACTGGTATCTGCCCTTGTGAACGGGGTCAGAGTCTTTTTGGAACTAGTTCGCCCCTTCTGTCCTTCTATCCTTCCCCATGAGGATGCAAAAGCCACTGTCACCAGACACTGAATCTGCTGGTACCTTGATCTCCCAGCCCCCAGAACTGTGGGAAATAAATTTCTTTATTTATAAATTACTCAGTCAAAGGTATTTTGTTATAGCAGCAGAACCAGACTAAGACAAATATCAAGGGTTGCCCTTTGGGGCTCAAGGGCCTTGGCCCCACCTCAGTCCCCTCCAACCAAAGCCACCCTAGAGAAGCACACTGAGTAAAAACAGTGTGTCATATGCCTTGCAAACTCAGCTCTGGGGCACGACCCCCAGCCCGGGAGCCTCTGCTAAGTTGACCTTCTCTCTTTGGCTTTGGGAGGCTTCCTGCTCCTCCCAGGGTCTCACCTGCAGTCACTGCCTCCTGGAACCAAGACCCCTCAGAAGCGGTGACTGGATAGGAGAGGCAGCAATCACTACATCAAGATGCACTCACGTTGTGCCTGCTCAGTCGTCAGCCAAATGGGATCCCATAGACTACACTATCCCTATCCCATGTTCCCTATGACATGTTCAGGTAGAGTTGGGTTCAGCAGCAGATTTTCATTTAATCTTCTTTGAGCATGTTAGGCCCTTGGGAGACCTGCCGGGAAGATTCTCTGCTCTGGCCTCTGCCCTCCACGCAGTCTGGCAGTCTACGTTTGGCCCTTCCTCCTCTGGGAGGCGGGCTCTAGGAGCTGGCCCGCCCCGCCTCTCGTGGGATACCGGAGATACGGTGGACGCGTTAACCACGATAAATGACAGGAAATGCGGGTTCCAGAAGGTGGGCTGGATGATGAAAAACCTCAGAGAGGCAGCTCTTCCTGTTCATGCCGTGTCCCGGGGATACGCACATGCAGGTGGGGGCCACTCAGTGGTGTCGTTCTGACCCCCACACACCTCCACTTTCTTAACCCTGGAGAAGCTGTGAGAGGAGATGTCCTCAGCCTGTCCTAAAATCCCAGCAGGAGGACGACAGATGCTCCTAAGAAAGAAGTATCTAGGGTGGGACAAGGCCCCAGGTGACAGTCAAGCATTTTTTCTGTGGTCCTTACGGTGGCAGACCTCTTTCCACAAGTGGAAGCATTGTCCTGCTACACCTTTGGCTTCGTCTAACACGTGGGGATATCTGAGGAGAGGTCCCCATCTGCCTTGAGGAGGTAAAGGGTCAGCTCGTCCGTGCTATCGCGTGTTGCCACTAGATGGTGCCAGACACCACTAACTGGGGATGAAAGGTTTGGGGCCAAAGGCGGTAAAGGCTGTCCTTGAGGGTCCCCTATGTTGAAGGTATGTCCGTGTCGCCAGATTTTAATTTAACTCTCCTAGAATTCATTTTTCTTATAGGTAAATTATTCTCGTAAATGGATTATTTTTATAGTTATGAAGAACATATTCCTGAATACAAAGAATATTCATGAATATGTTTTTCTTAGCCCCCCAGATCCCCTCTGTCTGCCCTCCTGTCTTCAGCAACAGCAGTGCAAGCTGAGGCAAAGAGCAACCTTGCATTCCTCAAAACTCTGCTATAAGAAAATGAGGATGGTCTCAGACTGAAAAGGCATGATGCTACATCTCTGATCCAAGAACAAGAGAATTCCCGAGCCAGTACAGAAGAATGTGAGACTAGGGTGGAAGACACGAGTACAACAAAAAAATATATCTAAGAGATTGCAGAGGTGACAAAAACAAAAATTACCATAAATTAGTTATTGACTCTTAATCTTTCCAGTTAGTAAAACGTACAGTTGTGAACTGCCCATCAGTATTTTCATAATGAAAAAGAAACTAAATGGTTCAATTAAAAAAAATGAGAATGGATCCAATTAGATTGAATTGCAGCGGCTGGCGTGTCCGCGAGCACCATGAGGCATCCTGACTCCTGCAGCCGCCTTCGCCTGCCTCTGCTGGCCTGAGGCACATGTCTCCCCCGGGCTGGCTCTGCTAGCAGGAAGGGGCACACTTTGGAAAGGGCCTCGCAAAAAGTCAAGACCAGGCAGCAGTGAGTGGTACCTTGAGATCCAGAGAACAAGGATGGTCAAATTGGAATCCTGGACACAGGAGGAAACTTTATACCCAGGACCTGAGCCTGAAACGAGGAGAGAAAGAGACTCATGGACTGCAAGAAGGTCACAGGTCAGCAGAGCAGGTGGCACTATCCACAAAAGGAGACAAAAGCAAAGAAAGATCCCTGTGGGGGACCCGGCCTGGCCTGAAGGGATCCTGGAGTGCAGATGTCCTGGGCGCCCTGGGCAGGGATGGGGGCAAATGCAGAACGAGCCCTCAAGGAGGGCAGGCCCCTAGGCCTCTGGGAGGCTTCGGGGAAAGAGTAGGATGGAATATACTTGCACATTTTCCTAGACTAAGGAGGAGAAGAGACAGTGGGACCAGGAACCTGCCTATACAGGAAGCTCCCAGGCCCTGGGTCCAGGCACAGGGCTCAGGGCCTTGCCAGCTCCATCACTAATAGGGATTTCCTCCCCCTAGCCACACAGTGGCCTGGTGGGATCAAATATTTGACATAAAGCCAATGGGACCAAATTTCAGAAACGAGAGTTGCAACCAGACCCCACTAAGCGGTCTTAGCAACAGAGCATCCCCACCCCATGCCGGCTCACAGCCCCTTGCTGCCTCCCTCCTCCAGAGCAATGTTCTCGCTGCCCAGAGCCCAGGGAGCCACCTCTTGCCCCTTGTTCAAAGAGACCCTGAAATCCACTTTCTCCAAAAAAAAATGCCATGGTGGGCATGGGGGGACACCAGTCTCATTCCTCCCCCACCCGGACACAGCCTGGTCCTTGCCCTCTTCCCTGAGTCCCCACACAAGCAGGGATCCTGTCTGAAAGCCACAGCAGGAACATGACGCCACACACCTCAATTCAATCAGTTCACACTTTTATTCTGAAGCCAGTAGGTTGGTGTAGGTTGCCGTCCAGTCTGAAATCCATGTCCCTTTCAGCCCCTGCACTGCTCCCTCCCGTCCCTTCTTGCTCTCTCTGCAGCCTGGTGGAGCACTGCCCACCTCAAGGTCACGACCTGCTCTCAGGGGCTGGTCCTTGGAAAAGAGCTGTTTGAGGCAACTCCCTAACTGCTTTCTAAAATGCCAGTATCAGATGGCATGTTAATGGGGAGGTAGTGGGCGCTGGGAGCTTCACTGGCAAAGTGTTAGGAGGGGCCTTAGAGGCATTGCAATTCCGGCCTGGTGGGCTGGCCGAAGGTCACAGGTCACAGGCCACAGGCTTGCTGAGACCAGAGCCTGCAGGAGGCAGAGTGACCTCTCTGGCTCCCACGGCTGCCTTGAGATGACTGTCCACTACCATCTTGGAAGAGCTCGCCTTGGGCCTGTAGTCTAAAATTAAGGAATTAATCAATGAAAGGAAGATATGCAACCCTCAGATTGGTCCTCTGCCTCTGGGCGAAGCCCCCAAGGGCCTGCGCTCAGGAATGTCTAATTCAGGGAGAGGGGCAGGGCCCAGGGGGAAGAGCAGGTCACCCAGGGAGAGGAGGCAGATGTGCTTTCTGCCATTTACAACCACTCAGGCAGCCTAAGCAGAGAAGAGAACCAGGCTGGCCACCACCCAGGTCCACAGCCCCAAGCTGGGATGCCCTCAGGCTGGCCTGGTGGGCCGTGTCACGGTGGGAGGTGCGTGCATATGTGTGTACTAGGCAAGAGAATCAGAGTAAGCAGTGCATGGAGTTGGGCGAAGCTGGGTCGCATGGCAGAAATAAAAATCCAGAAGAGCCCCCAATAAGCTGTGCTCAGGAAGGGGCCTGGTGCGTATCCTGAGACCAGGAAAGCTCCTAAAAGTTGATGTTCTTCAAGTTCATAGAGCAGCGGTACCTGCCGTCCAGGAACCTGGAGCACAGCAGGTTGGGCAGGCAGGGACAGGTGTGGTGCTGCCGTTTCCTGAGGAACGGGATCTGGGAAAAGAAGAGCAACAGAGGGAGGTGGAGCCCTGGCAGGAGCCTCTGGTCAGCCCAGCCCCGCAAATGTCTCACCTGCACACCCTCCCCCCGCCCCTCCACCGAGCACAGCAACAGTCACAAGTGGAGATGAGGAAACGAGGCACAGAGTGGCTAAGCAATGTGCCGAGATCCCATAGCTAATGTGCGGAGGAGCCAGGGTTTGAACACAGGCAGTCTGGCTCTG
>CAUYRT010069480.1:0-48788 GCA_963574885.1 Lepilemur ruficaudatus
TTGACAGAGTAGGTTTTTGAATGTAACAAGATAAGTCAACTTGAGTGGTAATATATTTTGGGAAATCAGCTCACTACAAATTGTGACTGTAAACATTGTACTGTAAATGCTTTGTAGTTTTCCCCCAATAAAAAAAAGAAATAGTTTAAGATTCACAAGAAGAAACAAAAATTAGCACTGAGGGTTTCCGTGTAAACTTTCCCCATTTCCCCCAGTGATAACTCTTTACAAAACCATAGAACATTGTCAGAAGCAGGAAATTGACCTTGGTACAAGACTATTAACTCAATACAGGTGTTATTTGGATTTTACCAGTTTTCACGTGAAGTGAGTATGTGTATGTGTATTTGTGTGTGTGTGATCCTTTCTAATTAACTTGTTATCCTTCCATTATAGTATGTCAGAACATGGATTAGATAATAATATAAGAGTATGGGCCAATGACGGACTAATTTAAGATAATTCTTTTAAAGTCCTCTATTTTTTAAATAACATACTATAGTTTTATTTTACTTTATTTTGATACACTCTTGTCTTAACACAATAGAAACTTCCAGTTTTAACATCAGGCAGTACCATATATCAAATTTGGTACTGGTTTTCAAATATGGTATTGGTTTTAATGGGTAGGAAGAGGTCTGAGAATCGGCATCGATGGTTAAAATTTTTTAAACAAAGACTTTGATCTTGTTCAGCAAATCCTGCACTACTATACAGTGCTATTCAATTGGATTGTGACTACTGATAGTACACAATAGCTAATAGCACAATAATTAATTGAATGATTAAGTGGGACTTGATCTTTTTAAAGTTTTGATAATTTTCTCAATTCTTAGATGATGCATCCATCTGAAAGAGCAATATATGCAAAGAAATCAAATAGCATTTTTTCATCATACAGCCCTTCCTCATTTTGATTCACCAAGTGGGAAGTGGGGAGAATTAGAATGACATCAGACACTCTGCTAGAGAAACTGAAAAGTTTGGAGAGACATATACTGGTCATCTCCTATTCCCCTTACCCACACAGAGAACTCATGGTAGAACGATACCATTTTTATTAAGGTTATGGCCTGCCTTCCTTTTCCTTCCTTCCTTCCTTCCTTCCTTCCTTCCTTCCTTCCTTCCTTCCTTCCTTCCTTTCTTCCTTTCTTTTCTTGTTTTGTTTATAGAATGCTTAGGGGAAAGAGCATTGGAATAGATATATGTACAGATTTCTTACAGATCTCTTCTTCATTGCTTTGACTTGCACTGTGTGAGACTGTGAATGGTAATATAGATATTACAATTATCTGGCATTTAACTGACAGTTATTGAATTCTTACTAGGCACAAGCACTTTAGGCTAAATTGAATTTTGGGGTTAGCTCAAGTTTAGCCTTAAAAATGGCCTTTCAAATTAATTCAACAGATAATTTCTCAACGCCCTACCTGTGCATAACACTATTAACCAATGGCAAAGTGGGTCCATAAAAGATTTATAATTGTTTTGTATTTGTTTTGATTTCTTTGTATCTGTCTTTCTTTAATATATTGCAAGTTACTAAATGGTATGTGCTATGCCTTAAACTTTTTCTGGAGGGTTCTGTCTGTTATGCAAAGCATTCGAATTTTATTCTAGAAGTTATGTGAGCAAGGCAGGGCATGTTCAAAGCTTTTTTTTTTTTTTTTAACAGATTTTAGGAAAAATGAGTTTGAAAGTCTTAAAGAAGAGATATTGGAGGTATTAAGAGAAATTAGAGAGGATTAAAATAATCTAAAAAAGAGTTTTTGAGGTCCTGAGCTTAAACTATAACATTGAGGAAAATGTGAAACAATGGATCCCAATCCTGGTTGCTATTTGAATCACTTGGGGAGCCTTGAAACGTACCCACACCCAACCCTACTTTCTGAGATTCTCTTAATTGGTCTGGAATTAGGGTCTGTGCATGAGTACTTCTGACACAGGTGTCCAGGTGAGTCTGCTGTGCATCAGGAATTAAGAATCACTAATGAAGTGTTTTGCTGAGGTGGAAATGAGATGGATGAAATGAATGGATGAGTGAAAGGGATATGAGGAAGAGAACTCCAGAAGGTCCTGAGCCTACTACAGTGGGATAATAGAGATTTAATTAAATATGAGAGAAAAACTTGGAGGAAAACAGGCTGAGGGGCAGGTGGAGACAATGAGTTCATTTTTTAAGCCTATTGAGTTTAAAGTGCCAATGAAACACTCAGAAAGGTCAAGGTAGATAAGAACTGAACAGGTTTTATTGGATTTGTAATTAGAGATTATTGTCAGCCTTGGAAAGAGCAGTTTCAATGAAACGCTTGCTGTAGAACTGAGATTTCAGTGGGTTGGAGAGTGAATGGGAGATTGTAAAGTGGAACTAGCACATGTGGACTTCTCTTTCAATAGGAAGTGAAAAAGAAAAATAGGGTAATGGTTATGCAGGGGAGGCAGAATTAAAAGCGTGCATTTTTCTTAATATGGGAGAAATAAAAGTATGTTTATATATGGTGCAAGGAATAAGGCAGGAAAGAGAAAGAGACAGAAAGCTTAAAAGTAAAAAGTAATTGATGAAGGAAGGGATGTCCATATTTAGGTAGAGAGAAATACATAATATATGAAGAAGCAGCAGCAGAACCAAATTCCATAGAAAATCTAACAGGATAGAACAGTCAAGAGGCATTTGATGTTAGGTCTTCGGCTGCCTTCAATGGAGCAGCATTGGTAGTACGATAAATGATGAGTCTATTTATTTATATATTTATTTATTTATTTTTACTTCAGCATATGCGGGGGTACAAATGTTTAGGTTACATAAATTGCCTTTGTCCCACCTGAGTCAGAGCTTCCAGCATGTCCATCCCCCAGTTGGTGCACAACACACCCATTGGGTGTGAATATACACATCCCCTCCTTCCCCACATCCTGCCTGACACCTGGTCAACATGTATTTGTTTATTTTATTTCAGAATATTACGGGAGTACAAATGTCTTGGTTACCTATATTGCCTTTGCACGACCCAAGTCAACTACAAGTGTGCCCAACCCCCAGACATCATGCACCCACCTTAGCCATTAGATGTGAATTTATCCATCCTCTCCTCCCCCTTCCCACCTGCCCAGCACCCTATGAAAGTTACTTCCATATGTGCACATAAGTGTTGATCAATTAGTACCAATTTAATGGTGAGTAGTATATGTGGTGCTTGTTTTTCCATTCTTGTGACACCTTACTTAGAAGTAACATGCCAGTATCTGGCCTCTGGCTACTTCTTCACTTAGAAGAATGGGCTCCACCTCCATCCAGGATAATACAAGAGGTGCTATATCACCATTTTTCTTATGGCTGAGTAGAACTCCATGGTATACACATACCACATTTTATTAATCCACTCATGTATTGATGGGCACTTGGGTTGTTGTTTCCACATCTTTGTAATTGTGAATTGTGCTGCTATGAACATCCAAGTGCAGATGTCTTTTTCATAGAATGTCTTTTTTTCCTTTAGCGGGTAAATACCCAGTAGTGGAATTGCTGGATCAAATGGTAGTTCTACTGTGAGTTCTTTGAGGTATCTCTGTATTAATTTCCACAGGTGTCGTACTAGTTTGCAGTGCCACCAGCAGTGTAAGAGTGTTCCTATCTCTCTGCATCCACACCAACATTTGTTGTTTTGGGACTTTTTGGAAAAAAGCCATTCTTACTGGAGTTAAGGGATATCTCACCGTGGTTTTGATTTGCATTTCCCTGATGATTAGCAGTACTGACCACTTTTTCATATGTTTGTTGGCCATAGTGAGGCCCAGGAAAATAATGCTTAAGGGTCTCTGTGCTGAGATACTGGCACATATAGGTCTTAAGAAGATGAGATGCATCTGCTGGGCATACACGGGATGGACTTGGGTTTGTAATCTCCAATGAGAACAGAAAATATTTGAAATAAACTTTTGTCTTAAATATTTTTAGATATTAAGAGCATAAAAAACAATCAAGGCACAAGTTGGTAGATATGTGTCACTTTCCAACAGTGTTGTAATCTGGACAAAGAAGGGCGAAAATGAATGGTTGAGATCATCCTTGGATGAAGATAGGCAAGATACAAAAAAAACCACTAGCATCTCATAAGTACTTGCTCCATACCACAAGTTCTAAGTATTTTACATGTATTATTAATATTTAATTTGATCTCAGTTGAGACATGCATTATTGTTATTAGCATTTTGTAATAAGAAAACTGAAGTATGGAAAGGTTAAGTAATTTCCCTAGTGTCCCATCAGAGTAAGGGGCAGAGCCAGGCTTTTAACCTCTGTAGAGTAGTAAATAGTAGGGTGTTAGTTTATATGCCCTTGAAAGAATGTATCATGACTCAGAGGACAAGTAAAATAAAAGGGATTAATGTTTTTGAATCTAGGTAGGGGTAGAGAGACTAAAAA
The DNA here is from genome assembly GCA_963574885.1 of Lepilemur ruficaudatus. NCBI lineage: Eukaryota > Metazoa > Chordata > Mammalia > Primates > Lepilemuridae > Lepilemur > Lepilemur ruficaudatus. Next base: position 4,424 of record CAUYRT010069480.1, read on the forward strand.
TAACTTTGAAAGTGAAAAGCAGTTTTATTAGGGAAGAGAAATAAGGGGAAGTGATCCATTAATTCTTTAACAAATATTTTTGTGCTCCTACTACATGCCAAAAAAAAAAAAAAAAAAGACTGTTTTAGATGCGGTGAATAAAAACATAAGTGATAAGCTTTACCTTCTCTTCAAATGATATCCCTGCTGGGAGGGGTAATAAACTGAATTTTTAGCAACTTAGCTTAAGAATCTTCAGATAAATTCCATGAAGCACTGAAGCTTCAGGGCAGCACTGGAGACAGAGTGGGCTGAAAATAAAATGGGGAGATTATGAGGAATAGGGAGGTACAATGTTCCAAAAAGAAGCCTATTGTTTTGATGAGGATAGATCATACCAACAATTATGAACCTCAGTAATGCCTAAGTATTTTAGAGAAGAAGGACTTTAACAAACAGTTTGTATTCTATTTTAAAATTTTATATTTGATTTTCATTTGGAAGTGAAGTTTTCTGTCTTTTTGTCCACCCACAAGGCATCAAGGGAAGAGTTGTTAGAGTGGTATCAGTTACCTACTGCTGTGTACCCTACCACCCCAAAACACAATGGCATAAAACAATAAAAATCTATTATTGCTCCCAAGTCTGTGGGTCAGTTGAGAGGTTCTGCTGGTCTTATCTGGACCCACTCCTATGCCTGTCTGTATCTGTGGTTGGGCAGGCAGCTCTGCTGTTTTTATGGACTTACTCCTGTGTGTTGGGTGTATCTGGCTGTGAGCTGGCCTAGGATGGTCTTAGCTGAAACAACTGGGCTACTTCCAAGTGGAGTCTCATCCTCCAGCAAAGTAGTCTGGCTTGTTCTCATAGCAGAAGCAGAGTTCTGAGAAAATGAAGGTAAGTCCAGGCTCAGAACTGCACACCCTCACTTTAGCCACATTCTATTGGCTAAAGCAAGGCCGGCTCATATTCCTAGGGTGAGGAAAGAGACTCCACCTCTTGATGGAGATTGCAGCAAAGTCACATTGTAAGGTAAGACACAGAAAAAGATGAAGAATTGGGGCCATTTTTTCAATTACCACTAGTGGCTTCATGCTATTCTTATTTTCTTTAAATACAATTTACTTGCTTATCCAAGAAATCTTTTCAGCCTTAATGTGCTTTTGATAGACATCAACTTAAAATTCTTCAATGGCTTCCCATTGGTGTCCTTATATGAAACTCATACTCTCTACCATACATACGTGGCATGCCGGTCAGTATCTGGCCTCTGCCTGCTTCTTCATATACTCTGATCTTAGATTACTAACCCCATCACACTGAAGTCCCTCTTTGTAGCTCTTTGAATGCACTCTGCTCCTACAAACACCTCTCTTGTCTCTGCTGGACACTGCCCACCCCCCATCTTCCTCTGGCTTTCTCTATTCATATCACCTACACTTAAATTATCAAAATCTCCTGACTAGTTAATATTTCCATCATAAAATTAAGTGACTAAACATTGAGATGTTATCACAAGATTACTATTGGTGACATTGTTTTGAAGGAAAGTTTTCCCAGAACCAAATTCCCTAGGACTTAATTCAGGTTTGTACAAATGGTAAATAGTATTAAATATTTAATCTTAGTGTCTGATATGTGTGAGCATGGGTGTATATATATATGGATGAAATTTTACAGCTAGAATTTAAAATATTTTGTATAAGTTGCTAATGAGGTGATTATCTATAATCCATTCTCAAAACTTCTTTTTTGGTAAAATGATTTGAGAAAGAAAAAAATATCCTGTAGCTTTCCTTCCAGCGCCTGCCTCTGCCAAGTCTCCCCTGATGCCCCCAGACAGACTTATCTGTCCCCACACTCTCACTGCTTTTCTTTGTAATTGCTTATTTGTTTGCTATCTACCTAATTTCTGCAATCCCAATCTTCGCTTCTCTGTAATCTTGTTGTGTAGCAGTGCCTGGGATGCAGGAAGCAGCCAACACAGTGCTTATTAAGGAATCATTGCATGATGTAATAATATACTACATAGGCACAATTGGTAATATCTCAGTTTGATTTTTGTTGATTGACTAATTTGTTCCTTACTTGGAAATGCCGAATATCAGCCGTGAGAAGAGTCTGGCAAATGGAGTGTGATTGTGATTTGCTGTGCAAATGTCACGTTAATCTTTTTGTTTTCTGGCTGATAGTTAAATCTCGTGTACTGCACATCAAAAGTGTCACAGCTAAACAATCTGAGGGATTAATGGCCCCTTGTAATTTCTGTGCTGTTGAATGGCAGAAGGATATTATCGGATCGCTGTTGTCAGTGCATGCTGGTGAGTTCTCATGGAAAATATTTCCTTTTCTACTTGGAGAGCATTAGGAAACACACTCAAATTACAATTTGAAAAATGTTTGTTCTGGAGTACACAAATGATCTATTGCTATTTCACTGCCAATCATTCCAAGTATTTTTCTGAAAATGCTCCCAGCATTGATCATCTTTTCTGTTTACAACGTCAGTGCTTTTTTGGTAAATTTCTTCTGTAATAATGCTTACAAAGTTAATTTTTGACATTTTTGAATTCTTTGCTGTTTCGTCATGACAGCTACAGATGTATATTGTCACTATTTCTAAACACTAATATATGCTTAAGGTTTTGTTGGCTTAATTATTTCTAGTAGCATTTCTAATGATATTATGTTAAACTCATTTAACCCTCCACATTTTACCTCGGGGCTAAACATTAGGCCCCTTTTCTTGTCTTGCAATTCCCATTTAGTTTTCAAAAGTTAAAAGGGCCCATTTTCTCTCTCTCTCTTCTTTTTTTTTTTGTGAGTAAATGAGTCTATTTTCAAGGACTCATTATTGGAACCAGTTTCAAAGAGAACTGTGTGGCAGTTGAAAAAGAGAAAGTATGAGAGATCTCTTTTTGTCCCTTACAGGTTTACTGAAAAAGAATACTTGAGAATGTATTATACATAATTACTTCACAAGGCACTTTTTAAAATCCAATTACAAGATTTCTAAATTAAGTAGAAAAATGGAAAAAAAAAATGAGCTCCAGTGTCACATAAATCTAATGCGCTATTTTGCAGAATATCAAGTCCATCTTGGGAGTTTAACTGTGGGAGGACTTTGTAATAGCACTGTTTCCCTATAACAGGATTCCACAGATAGCATTATGATGAATCTCCTATATGTGTTCATTTAATTTCAGGGGTTGCTGCACTAAACAATAAACCAAATTTGAGAGCCCGAATCCGGATGTATCTTGTCACTTTCTTTTCCAGTCAGTTCAATCAAATGTCATTCTATTCAATTGAATATAGACAGGGTGAATTTCAAGTAAGAGAAAATTCAACCTGAGTGACAGATTTTCTCTAAAGTTACTTTTGTTTTATTTCATCTTTTTTTCCCCTTTCTTTTCTGTGAAACCACACAATGAAATGGAAATCAGGATGTCAATTTCACTGCTGCTTGCTGCTTCTGACTTGGGCTGTTGGATGAGTAAAAGTAGCTGCTTCCTATGTGCCTCATGTGGTCACACAGGTTGGGCACTGTGCTAATCTAGGAAGCACCATTTACAAAGACCACAGTGCACATGGCACCAACTAGAGTTGTGTCGTGCCCATCTTGCCCAACTGTAAAGAGAAGCCCTGCTGAGCTTCCCCATTGTAAAAGAGGATTTGTGTCTTGCTTTCTTTCAGAAGAATATGAAGAATAAATGTGACAGAAATTTTGGATTTGTGATTTGGGCACTATTTGAGGGCACTGTAGGAAATCTGGGACCTGAACTGATAAATTGTGACCCTGGGCAAATTAAACTCTTTGGGCCTTGGTTTTCTCATCTGTGAAATATAAATAATAATATCTGTTCTCCCTGCTACCAAGGACTATTGTGAAGATTAAGTGAAAGTTTGGTTAGTTATCTGCAAATTTAAAAGTTCTAGACGAATGTGTTCTAATATTATTATCATTATTAGAATGTGCCAGAGAAGACACATGGCTCTTGATGCTCTTGGTGAAATCTGTATAACATTTTCCATCAGTGAGAGCTATTAAGCTCCAACATCACATTGTTAATTAAAACAAGGTCATACTATGCTGTGGCTCTTACATGTTTTTAATATTATAATAATTACAGACACTTTGTCTTTTAAACATTGATAAATTTGAGTAAATATTATGTGTATATGACATTCTTATGCTATTCTAAGCATTGAATCCTATTATATTTGATCTTCTCGCTCCCAATTGTTATATTAATGAGACTACTTTTCTTCAAAAGACCAGCTCTATGTCAGTTAGCAGTATCAATTTAAAGACTAGATTAAAACAATAACTTAATTAATTATTTACTTCACAAACATTTATTTGTAGGTGTCATATATGGCTTTAGCTTCCTACAAATTTTAACTCATTTAATCCTCATAGCAAATTCATGAAGTAGGTACTCTTATGGTCTACATTTTGCTGGTGGGGAAATTAAAGCCAGCAGAGATTAAATAATTTGCACAGGTCACACAACTAGAAAGTGGTGGAGGAGGATTCAAATCCTGGACATTGGGCCACAGAGTCTTGCTCACATGCACTGACTTGTTACCAATCACAGAGTTTCCTAAAGCTCTGTATAAGAAAATGCCATAGTCATGTGGGTAATGTACAAAGATACCTGTAATTTTTTTATGTCAATTGATTTGAATGCTGTACAAATAAGGCCAAGGTTAAAGGCCAGATTCTCAGGAAGAACTTTCTATGTAGATCAAAACTGTTTATTTATCTAGCTAATGTTTCTTGTGGACTAGAAACAAATAAAGTAAGAGATAAGCAACATCCAACACCTCAAGTGGATCACTCTGAGCTCTCTATTGCTTGGCAGAAGTCATTTTTGAATATCCACACAACTGTGATAATACATGACATGCTATCTCACAAGCCAAGGTTCTTTCATGTTCTTAAATAAATGTCCTATTATTCTGAGTTAAAAATTAGAACAAATACCATATGAAGGTTTACATGTGTTCTGTTTAAAATTATGTGGCTCAGCCATGCTTCATAGTATCTATGTTAACACCATGGTCATAGGAATTCTGTGTTACTCAGAATTATTGTGTGACCTAAGAGTGGGGATACACCAACTCTTTGTACCATAATCCAACCCTTACTATTCTTTCAATCTTTGGAAATCAGAGCCACATTTACTATCCCTGGTCATCTATGTTACCTGTGATTCCTCAACAATTACTATTCAAGGATTTGGTGCTCTCATCTGTGAGTTCTTTCATTAGTTTTGAGAGATAGTCCATGTGAGTGGAGTCATAAGTCCATGCAAAGATCTCCTCCTTTCTTATATATGCATCTGATATCTTATTTTTTCTGTTAGCTACCCTTCTGCAATAGAGAAGTGATTCCTTTGGAGAGAGCAGATAGAAGTAAAATAGAAATTAGAGAAAGGGTATTTTAAAACATATCTGCTATATAAAACATACCTACTATATAAAACATACCTACCAGACCCTTGATTTATTTAATTTCATTTTGTATTTACTAAAGTCATGTGGGAATATGCATAATCACTGTGAATTTAGAGGGGAAGTTGATTCAGATATATGAGTAACTATCTGAGAGCTACAAAATATGTATAAAAGAGCTGAATGTCAAGTGCAAGCCTTCACAAACTCCAAAGTTCTTATATAGTACTTTCCATTATATTTTGCAAATCCCTTTCAACTACGTAACAGTGTAATATAACGGCATCTAGCCAAAACACAGGGATTTTGATTTGCTTTTATGAGAAATTAAGGAGATTATTTAGTTTTATTAGAATTTCCCCTGTTTTACTTCATGACTTCCAGTTAATATTTATATAAGTTTATACAGTGCAAGCCTACACTTAAAGTAGTCTCATTTTTTGCTTGTAGCTTTTTTTTAAGCAATTGGAGCTCACTACAGAGCTCTCTGTGTAGTCACATTGATATTTTCAGGCAAATTATTCTCCATTTTCATTTGATCTTTCTTGAACACACTTTCAGTCTATAAGAATGAATTTTTGATATCACTGATATCTTTGACTAAAGATTCCCAGAAATAAGCTTTGATCTACTCCAAAACCGACTTGAATCTTTCTGCTGTACCCAGAATTAATCCATTCAGGATTTCTTTGGAATGGAGAAAATGTGAGAATTAAGTGGAATTTTGATGATTGCTTTCACTTTGAATCATAGTTAATGATTCAAGTAATATAATATTTGGCCAATGGTAATTTATTTCAGTATATTTGTTTAATATTTTATAGAGGCTATCCTGGAAAGATAAACTATCATTCATGACAATCTGAGATCTTTTATTTTATTGCATTCTATTTTTGTAGCTGCCATGAGACATATACAAGATTCTAACCTGAGTTCCGTTATCATCTCACTTAGATCAGTAGTAATATCTTACATAATAAATGCATACAATAAAATACATTAAAATATTTTAGTCACAGATTCATGCCAAGTATAAATAATTAAATAGAATTACAAAGTTCTAAGTTGGATTAGTAGTTACTCAACTTGTTCACGTTTAGGAAACCCATGTATATGAGAATATCTTGATCCAAAACACTAATGAAAAATTTTCTCTTCTCTATTTAGACTTCCCATCTAAGTAATGTCATTCATACTGATGACTCCTCAAATCTTTAGCCCTGATATGGCCCTTGAATGCCAATCTCATTACTGCAAGTACCTCATTGGCATCTCCACTCAGATGTCAAATTCTTGTTTCACATAGAATATGGGCAAAACAACTTTTGATTCCCCATCTCAACTCCCAAACCTTCTCGATTCAGTCTCCTCTAATTTTGTAAATAAAATTGCCAAATACTCAGTTTCTCAGGCTAAAAACTTAGAGTCATCTTTGATTCTTCCCTTCTGTTCTTACCTCCACATCTAATCCATTAGCAGTGTTATTCATTGTACAGCTCCAAATACACTGCATTTTATTTTTGCCTATCTCCTCTATCACTGCAATCCAATTCACCTTCATTATTACCTAGACTAATGAAAAAGTTTTTAACTGATCACCCTACTCCTATTCCCACCTCTTACTATAATCCATGCTCCACAAAATAGCCAGAATGAACCTTTAAAAATATAAATCAACCTTTCAACAAACAGTATTGGGGCACTTGGAGATTCACAGGCAACACAAACTAACAAACAAAACTTAAACTAAACTTCACACTGTATATAAAAATTACTCAAAATCAACTCAACATTATGGACTTAAATGTGAAATATAAAACTATAGTGCTGTTAGAAAAAAAAATGTGAGAAAATATTTGGATATAAGAGTAAGCAAACAATTTTTTTTACCTGAGACTAAAACATGATTAATAAAAAGAAAAATGGGAAATTGGACCTCATCAAAATTATAAAAAACTTTTTCTTTGTGAAAGATCTTGTGACAAGATTGAAAAGTCAGGCTATAGACTTGGAGAAAATATTTTCCAACTACATATCCAATAAATGACTAATGTCTAGAATATAGAAAAAATTCTCAAAAATCACTAATTAAAAACCAAACAATCTAAGTGGAAGACACAGGAATAAATATTTCACTGAAGAGACTATAAAGATGGCAAATAAGTGCATGAAACCATGTTCACAATCATTAGCCCCAGGGAAATGCCAACTAAAACCACAATGAACTATCACTACACACTAATTAATATGGCTAAAATGAAAAATAGTGGTAATATCACATGAAGACTGTATCAATTCTGTTACTGCCATAGACACCAAAGACCAAACTGGGGACTGACCTATAATAAAGTAAGTAAATGTATGTACCGGTAGGCAGCACTGAGCAAAAGTGTGAGGGAAGACAGTATTGGATTTGCTAAGTCTAAGAATGGTCTCAATATATTTGTGAATGGGTAAATTGATGAGTGGATACATGTCTGTAGGTGGAATGCAGAAGAAATCATAGTTACACAGTCACTACCTTTAAGGATCTAGAAAGATAGAGGGATGGAGAGTCACTTCTACATTACATTGCATCTCTCTACCACCTTATCTCAAAGATGGTAGGCTGTTATTCATTTGAATGGAGAATTCGCAAAGCTATAAATTGGGAAATGTCTTTATTGAAACAAAACCTGTCTAGTAAAACCTCACAAGTATTCAGAGGAGCATAAAACACTCAGAAACACAAGGGGGCCTTATAAATGCTGTAGAATTAAGCACACTGAATGCAAAAGTCCTAACAATTCCTTTCATAAAATTATGGAATTGAGCTTAGTGGCAGAGAAATGTTCACTACAGGATGGACAATAGAAAGTACATATCAAATTCTGTAAGAAATTTTGCCTAGTTTATCATTATCACTGTCAACACAAAACCTGACAGAATAGCCTGAGATTTGCCGCAGATGACACAGCAGAACTTTATAAGCAAGGGATGATGATTTTTCTAGCCTTCACTGCCAGGTATTCCTGGCAAGGCAAAGGGACTTGAAAACAATGTCTCCATATGCCACAGTTGCTGGAATTATTCCTCAGATTCCCCTGTCATTTTTCATATGCAGGAATTCATTAGACACCTACAGGAAGAACATATGGAAGGGAACAATGATGCTATTGGTAGAAAATGCAGTATAATAGTGTATTTATATTCTAAAAGTTCTTGCTGTAAATAGCTTAGTAGAAATAGCAATGCCTGCTTTTTCATGCATTAGGTAGTGACATAATTCTCACTTTCTTAGACACAAACTTATTCTCCACCGAAATAATACATATACTACCCTCCTGGATAGAGAGGTTGTCTTCTCTAATATTTTTTTTTTCGATATTGAGAGTCTAGATAGTGAATTTCAGGAACCATAATTCTTCTACAGAAATGCTGCTGAATTTCCTGTAGCTGTGACCTCTCTTTCAATGGAAGTATACTTGCCTTAAAATGACAGGTGCTTTAGTTTAGTGGGTCAGAGCTTGAAATTTGCAATCAGAAAGTCCTGGGTTCCAGTTCAGATTTACTGCTTGGCTCATTATCCACGGTCATCTTTAAAATAAGGGCAATAGTATCTAACTCAGCACTTGTGAGAATTTATTGAAATAATTAAAGTCAGGTAGGTTCCAGGGTAAGTTGTTATCATCATTGTTACTATTATTGGGCAGTTTCACAGCCAATATACTAATTTAGAAAGAACTTTCATTCTACTAGGCTAAAGTGTAAAGGAAGAGGACATTCAGATTATGGAGACTTTCATTTCTTCACTAGAGTGAAAATTACCAGAGAGAACAAATACCAGGTTCAAATCAGTCAAACTAAAAGTGTTGAAATGTAATTCTTTGTTTTCTTTTTACTTAGGGTTGACTCTCTAATATTTGTGAGATTTGTTGCATATTATTGTAATCTATTTATATGGTTCGAGTCATGATTCTCAACAGTTATTCTACTGGGAGATGGTTCTTTTGGGCAATTTGCTGTTTTGGTACTCAGGTCTCTGCAGTGGCACCCTTGGTAAATAAGACCTATTGTGAAATGAAACACAAGATTCTATATGGTTTTTGTGGTTCATGAATTCTGTTGTTTAAAGCCTTGGCTTTCCCTCTGTCACTGATGCTAATGGAAAGTTTTTCATAAGAACATTAATTTAATTTGAGACATGATGACAGGGAATAATCTAGATTTGAAAATCAAGTTTTCTTGTAACTCTTTTATAATAGATTTACAAATGCCAAAATTGTGAGAACACAATCTTCCTTGAACTCACACTGGCTTCATCCAGGAAATTGGATGGTAAGTTTTTTTTTTTTTTCTAGAATCTATTTTAGGAAACTCCAGAAAAGTGGGAATCTGAGAATTATGGATTCAATATAAATGTAAGCTTGGGTAAGGTATATAAAAATTAGGTTATTTTTTATGATTCTGTGCATTGATCGGATTATCCAGGCATTTACTACACTTTCACTTTTTCAAACCTTTATAGGGATAGGCCATAAGAAATTATGCTAGAAGACAAAACTCACTCAGTTTTCTTCCCTGATGAACAGGTTGAAAGAGTAATTGCTTCTCGTATCTCGTGATGTAGATGAGACTTAATAATTTGAGAAAAATAGATTTTTTCAATTTGTGGAAAAGATCCCTACTACTATACACTTGAACTTTAACCTGAGTTTTATATCAATCCAGTGGGACAACTGGTAATCATTATATTTATTATATAGAGTCAAGGCAATTGGGAGCAACACTGGAGCTACTCCATTAAGGATCCAAAGAAAGATGTCATTTAAAGAGAGATGGTTACATAGTCATCAATGATTTACACATGCCAAGTGATATATTGAATTAGCCAAAGCAATCCTAGGCAAAAAGAACAAATCTGGAGGCATCACATTACCCAAATTCAAATTATAATTCAAGGCTATAGTAACAAAAACAGCATTGTACTGGTATAAAAGTAGACACATAGATCAATGAAACAGACTGGACAAACCAGAAACAAAGCCATTTACCTACAATCAACTTATCTTTTGACAAAGCAGGAAAACAGACACCGGGGATAGGACACCCTATTCCATAAACAGTGCTGGCAAAATTAGAAAGCCACATGCAGAAAATTACAACTGGATCCTTATCTCTCGTCATATACAAAAATTAACTCAAGAAGGATTAAAGACTTCAATGTAAGGCCTGATACCATGCAAATTCTAGGAGAAAACTTAGGAAAAACTCCTTTGGACATTGGCTTAGGCAAAGAATATGACTAAAACCCTAAAAGAAAGCACAACAAAAACAAAAATAAATAAATAAAACTTAATTAAACTAAAAAGTTTCCACACAGCAAAAGAAATATTCAACAGAGTAAACAGACAAACTACAGAATGGCAGAAAATATTCGCAAACTATATATCTGACAAAGGACTAATATCCAGAATCTACAAGACACTCAAATAAGAGAAAAAAATCAACAAGAGAAAAACAAATAACCCAATTAAAATGTGGGCAAAAGACATGAACAGACATTTTTTAACAGAAGATATATAAATGGCCAACAAACATGTATAAAAATGCTCAACATCACTAATCATCAGGGAAATACAAATTAAAACCACAGTGAGATATCACCTTGCCTTATTCAGAATAGCCATTATTAAAAAGTCAAAAAACAGTAGATGTTGGCATGGATGTGATGAAAAGGGAAGAAATATTCACTGTTGGTGGGAATGTAAATTAGTACACCCTTATGGAAAACAGTATGGACATTCCTCAAGGAACTGAAATATTAGATCCAGCAATTCCACTACTAGTTATCTGCTCAAAGGAAAAGAAGTCATTATATCAAAAAGACACCTGCAGTTGTATGTTTCCCACAGCACAATTCACAATTGCAAAGATTTGAATTTAACCTAAGTGCCCATCAGCTGATGATTACATAAAGAAAATGTGGTGCGTATATATATGTGTGCATGTGTGTGCTTATACATACAAATGTACATACACACACAATGGACTACTACTCAGCCGTAAAAAAAAGAAAGAAATAATTTCTTCTGCAGCAACTTGGGTGGAACTGGAGGCCATTATCCTAAATGAAGTATCTCAGGAATGGAAAAACAAATACCACCGGTATTGCGAGTGTGTGAATTGATGAGAGGATACATGTCTGTAGGTGGAATGGAGAAGAAATTGTAGTTGCACAGTCAGTATCTCTAAGGATCTAGAAAGACAGAGGGGATGGAGAGTCACTTCTACATTACATTACAACTGTCTATCACTTTATCTCAAAGGTGTTAGGGTGTTACTCACTTGAATGGAGAAGTCGCAAAGCTATAAATTGGGAAATATCTTTATTGAAACAAAATCTGTCCAGTAAAACCTCACAAGTCTTCAGAGGAACATAAAATGCCCACTTATAAGTGGGAACTAAACAGTGGGAGTACATGGTCATACAGAGTGGTATAACAGACTTTGGAGACTCAGGAGGGGAGAGGATAGGAGGGGGTTGAGGCATCAAAAATTACCTATCAGGTACAACATACATTATTCAGGTGATGGGTAGGCCAAAAGCCCTGACTTTACCACTATACAACTGTAACAAAAAACCACTTGTACTCCCTAAATTTATTGAAATAAATAAATTTTTAAAAGAATTAATTATTCAAATAATTGAATTGCGTCAAATAGTTGACGCTAAGAAGTAGCTTATTGCATCTTCTGCTTTTCAGGTATGAATTCATCTTGACAGAGGCTTTGAAATAGTTGTATAGAATATGAGAAACACTGAGATCTGCTTGGCTAAAACGGAAGAATTTATAATTTGGTAATATTCAGGTCAAACAATGCTGAAGGCTAATTTTCACGTTAAATACCTTTTTCTATAAAAGATGGTTGTACTTAAAATTTATAGCATTGCTTATGGAACCAGAAAAGGATAATGCTGAGGAAAAAATGTCAGGATATCCACTGGCTCTGCTACATTATAGCAGCATATAGCTGTTTTATGGATTTAATGTAATAGTTTTAAAAGGTCATTTAAATATGAAGACAATTGTCAGCCCTGGCTCTTTAAGAATTTGCTTTCAGCAAAATACGTCAAGACTTATGTTGATGGAACCTCCAGGACCAAGCTTGGGCCTATAGCTAGATCCAGACCATTTAATATTTTTGCCCTTTTACTCTGATCTCCTAATTTGGAATGAGATCCCAATTCAGTCTGGGATCAGGCCTGCCTGTATCCTGTTCAGGTATATAGCCCTTCGATAGGGCACAGTAAGACCTATGAAACAAAATATCTCATTTTCTAAGAGAAATTCTAATTTCAAAAAAAAATCCTCTTCTATTTTCTTCATAAGTATACTTTGTATATGCCACACTATGTAGCATTATTTTTAGTCGTAGTAAATAAAATCACCACTGATATACACTCATAAATAAACATTCAGAGTTCAAAAACCATGAAAAAATATACAGAGAGAACACAAAGAAGGCTAAAAATTTTATCTCTTGATATTCCAACAGGTGTTTCTGGATTTTTCAGTGCTATAGCGAGAGCCTTGTTGTATCAACTTTTGTTTTCATTGTGCTTTACATGAAGAAAAATTATAGTAAATCCAAGTGTAAGGATGTTTAAGAAAAGAAAAAATATTCCTGTAACCGAACATGTGACTCTCTGTGAATGAGTGCGTGTACAAAATGGGAGAGAAGGTGTAAGCATACCATACATAGGCAATAAACTCCGTATTGCAAAAGGCAGTCTTGGACAGGGATTCCCCGCTGAAATATCGGATGTTACTGGGAAGTCCAATGAGACATGAGCAGTTATTTCTGGGTCACCTGTGACGAAGATTCTTCAGCCCCTGTCTAGAGTCCATGCGCAGGATTTTATACATTCCCAGTTGGCCTTCAGCCTGAACTTACTAAAAGGTTCTCTAGTTGCTTCTATGAAAACAAGTTACTCTGTAACCATTCCATGACACAACTCCGTTTGCCTAGTGGCATGCTGCAAGGCATATCCCTGATCAATTTACCCCAGCATCTTGTTCTGTATTTCTATCACTTCCAGAAAAATGTTATACAACAACTGAACAGCTCTTGAACTTAGACTTTGAGGCCTTCCCAAGCTTAATCTAATTTTAAAGCAATAATCACCATGCCATTGAAAGTGTGATGGGAAATGTTAATGCATCAAAGCAGGAACACATTACATTTTATTAAATTTACAGAAAATCTGTTTGATAGGCAATAAACATTAAGGCTGAGAGTTCTAATTTTTTACAAAAAGCTCTCATTTTCTTTGTTGGGTCATGCTGTATTTCCTACATGGGATTCAAATGTCAATAATACTGAGCTGGCAGTTTAAATTTCTGTTCAGATCATTAAAACGGAGTCTTTGCCTGAACTAAAATTTATAAATTATTCTATATATTTGTGACTCAAGTGATCTTCTATAGAAAAAACTTTTATTATTATGTACAGTGAAGAGTTGCTGTTTCCTGGAGTGGGTAAAAATCATAAGGACAATGTTCAAAAATGGGTCTACATTAGTGATGCCAAATGGCAATTTGATAAAATTATGTTTTTAAATCAGAAAAAAAAATCCTGCTCTGTATACTAAAGTGGTATGCTTATTTTCTAAATTTCTTGTAGTCTTTATTTATTTTTTTAAGTATCTACTTTGGATAGCACAACTCCAACTATAGCAGATTGCTTAATTTAACCAGTTTCCAATATCTGTTATGGGATATTAAACAATAACAACAACAAAACAAAACCTAAATCATTAAGGATTTCTAGAATTTGTACTAAAGGACAATAGCAAGCACTTCACTTATTTTTTATTTTAGACACATTCTTTTGTATAAGACCCTAAAGTGACATCAATAATCTGCATAATGTTTAGAGAAACTATGGTTTATTTTTTCTTTATTTTTCAAAGTATGTATGTTTTATTGTAATAGAGTATTAAAATTTTTGAAAAAGAGTTTCTTTGATTTGTCTCAAAGCTGGAGTATTATTCAAATATATTTTGTTTGGTGAATAGATATAAACTCACTCAACTCATTCACAATAAAAGCTCTGGTGCCTTAAGCTGCTTTTCCCGGTTATAACACTGTCAAGGTGACTTCTCTTTCTGTTTCAATTGCTCGGCTTTGCCATCGTTTAACTATTGCAGTGATGGAAGGCTTGCACTACACTTATTTATGTAGGGTGACGTTTCAGAAGAGTGAAACCTCTCCCACTGGTGTAGAAGGAAGCGTTACATGAATAAATACAGAAAAGATGCCATGAAATAGTGAAATGAGCAGATTACATTTTTAAAGAAGATTTGGAAATCACGAAACATCAATTATTCCTCATAAGTGATGAATCTTTACCAGTGACTCTTCTGTGCTTAGCTTGCTTTCCACCATTTTGTCTGAGAGACACTACCGAGACTCTAGTTTGTACTTTGTAAACTGTGACATTTTCCTCGTGCCCTTGAAAATGAACGAGTAATGGAGCCTTTTAGATCTGTTTTTGCATGGCGTTTAACCTGAAATACAATAGAGCTAGAGATGACATTTGAAATGGGCTAATATGTTTTGTCAAATGGCACTTTCAATAAGCTCTATAAGCTTCATTACCAGTTTCCCAGGCACAGTGAGTCTCCGGTGTTTTGACCATCAGTCACTGCCGAAACATACAGGAAAACATAATCTTGGAATGCTGTGGAAATGTACATATTCACAACCAATTTAAGTACTAATGAAAGGCACTGCAGATTGCAGACCCGGGAAGAGATCACACCATGTTTTACAATAATTCATAAAAATGGTCAAGATTATTCTTAAAACCACAGTCAACGAGAGGGTAAATAATAGTAAATAACTGTCAAGTGCGTTTTGACTGCTTACCATGTGCCTGGCACTGTGCCAAGTGCGTTCTACACGTCTTCTCACGTACTCTTCAGAGCCTACCATGAAATAAACGCACTATCCTTTTTACAGATGAGGAAACTGAGTCCTAAACTGTTTAAATAATTTGGCTGGATTCAAAGCTAGCAAGTAGTGGGTGCGTACTAGCTGGTCTGGCTGCAAAGCCTTTATGTTTAACCAGGATATATGACTACCTCTTTTATTTTGCTGTTATTTTCTTCACTGTGCTCTTCTACTTGACATGAGAAATGCTGATATACAAATAAGAACTGTAATAGAAGACATTTATTTTTGTAGGTATGAAGGAGCAGTTTCTTGTCAGTGAAATAAGCTTAAAATTCTAAGAAATACTGATAGTAGCTTCTTTTAAAATTGTGTAATCCTATTTCTATGCAACTTCCTAAAGATGCTGCCACTGCTCACAGCTCAGCCAAGTTATAGAATTCTTCCATTTTTGAGAATAACTTGTTCTTTTTATTTTGATGTTGCTGAGATCAATGTGACGAGAAACCGAAACAGTGGTACTTAGATGCTGTGACTCTCCAATGATCTAGTTCAAAAAAGTCATGTTAAATTGCACTCTTTGAACTTTGTTTTTGGATAGATTGCAATACAATTAAAAATGTTAATATATTCCTGCCTCTACCCAGATCAGGAAATCATCAAGCCGTTGTCATGAAACCATTCTGCCACATTTCCAATGTCTTATTTGTAGGGAAATGGTGAGCACAAAAGCAGTTGAAAGTCTGGCCTTTAAGTACCTGTTAATGAAAAGAGGTTAGTTAAGAGTCATTAGGTGAACTAGATCAAATGAATTACATAGTATTTATAAAGTTGTTACTAATTGGCAATCATCCATCCAACCATTCACCCAACCATCCATCTCTCTCAAACCAAGAATAAAATCTATTTTTATTTACATGCAGCCCTCCAATTAAATTCAATCCTGCCTGCTGTCCACCAAATTTTGTTCTCTACGTCTTCCAGTGGAATGTTAGCAGAAAAGAAAAGTCCTTTGGATTGGGCTTTCAGATGGGCTTTTTCATGCTCTCTGGTTAACATGATTGGAAACACTTCTATCATGCAGATGGTGACAATTCCCAGAAAATGGTAGACCTGCCCTTATAGCTTGGACCATAGATGGCTTCAAGCATTGGAGCCTTCATGCCAGTCTTGGAAGAAACAAACTTCTATCATACTCAAACCACTGCTTTTTGGATCTCTTTTCAGTAGCAATTTGATGTACCTTCATAACTTGGAAATTAGAGCTATACCTAGACTACATATGTTAAATGTCTCTATTTTCGTCTTTCCGTATACAATATGAAGTTTTGTTGTTTTCTAATCCTTTTTTTTGGTTACAAACAAGTCTGCTCACCATAGTGATGTGATGATTTCCTTGTGTCAGTCTTGTTATCCAAGGTGCGGGTAATTCTTATATTCTCTCCTTATAGTTGTATATACAATTCAGATTTTTAAGGTGTGGACTCTTTATCAATTATATTTGTGTAACACTAGCTTATATTTTCCTGTTTGCTACTGCACAGATCCATGTGATGCTTGAAGTAAGGTAGTTTCATTCTCCTCAAGTCTTCCTTCAGTCTTCTGAAGCTACAAGCCAATTGTCATTTCGCCCTGGGCTTTAGTGGATTTGGCATATGAAGATAATAGGATTTTTTTGAGTTATTTGTTACTCTGCATTGGGGGTGTAGTGGACTAATAATAACTTTGACCGAGTCTTGTGGAAAATACTACCCTGTCATTACTCATAATTCATACCACTTTTACTTTCTTTGCTACACTATTACATTTTCTATTTAAAACGTTCATGAAATATATTTGTTTAGAGATATCCTGTTTCTCTCTTTTCATTAAACTTTCTCAAAAGCTATAATTTAGGAAAGATGAGGCTATATGAAACTAATGAAGAATTGATAACGTTTTACATGCTTTTAATTAGTGTGTAATTATTTTGCCAAAATAATGAGAAAATCAGAAAAGTTTTTCTAAACTTACAAACATAGAAAAACTAAAATAAAGATTATAATATCCAAATGGTAGATTGGTAGAAACTCTTTGGTTATTTCAAAATACGGCAATCTTTTTTTTTTTTTTTCACTTTCCTAATTTCATGTCCTTTAAAATTGAGAACCTACTGAACATCATGCAATTAGGGGAAGCGCCCCTGAATCAGGGCCTGACAGATTGGTTGGAGAAAGCTCAAAACTTGAAGTGACGGCTCCACAGGGTGGACAAGGACACAACGCCTGGATGCAGGGAAGAGGAGGAGAAAAGGTGGTGATAGTGAGCAAGGAAATGAGTCAATCCCTTAGGAGTGTCAGGACTGCTCAGTGTGAGAATCATGGCTTTGGCATCAGTTGAAAGACGCTGGTGGGGGGGGATGTGTGTGAGGTGGTCTCAGAAGGGAGGGACATAAATATCCCTTGGAGATCAGTATTCAGTATGGGAGATTTGTGCTTCCTCTGCAGGGAGCTTGGTTGAGAAAACTCTAATGTGATAAGCCTTATTAAACTAGCTCACAGACATTTTACAGGAAAACTAGGACAAGTAAAAAAAAAATGGCACTTCTTTATTCATATACCACTGAGTCAGCATTTTATTTTTTAATAAAACTGTATATTATCATTAGTTTTATTTATTAGTTTCTTTTTATCCCAGATAATCCCTAGAGTTCTTACAGGTTGGATTACGGAGGAAAAATTTAGAGATACCAGTCAGACAATTCAGTATCAAATAAGAGCATGTTTACATTTTTGCTCCAGTCTCAATGCTCCTCACCTATTAATCAGCAAAAAAAAAAAAAAAAAAAAATCCACTTTTTTCCCTGGATTCTTCCTCAGGTATTTTCTCTAAACCCCAAAGATATTCATTGAACTAGGAGTGTGCTTCTTACCTGGAAGTCCGTGGTTCACTTGAGATGGAACTCACCAACATGTTAGCGGGTCAGTGCTGCTGCAGTCAGTGGGCTTCCCTTGCCTGAGGAATCACCATGTCTGTGGGGAAGCTAGGCTCTGATGGTACTAAGAAAAATAGAAATCTGTGGCTACTGCCACTAGTCACATGCCCAGATTTAATGAGGTAAGGAAGAGAATGATCCTGCATTCAATCAGTCAAGGGGTGTATTGAGGCACCATTTGGGGCCAAGAGGGGCTTTATGTCTTTTTGGGAATTTTGCCCTTTGATGTTTCCTCAAAACATGTGGCAAGTGTCAGAGAGACTGGATCAGCATAGATTCCACCATCAGCACAAGTCCTGCTGGAGCCTAGTTGTCCTTTCCAAACACACCTAGGTCTTGATGTTGCACCCAGATCATTCTCCCAGGCTACTTTTCCTCTGTGGTGAGTTCCTTCTCAGGAGCATTGGTATTCATTTTGAAGTTTAGTTCCAACGGGCTTATTGTTGCCCTTTTTTTTATGCCTAAATGTCAGAGAAGATCCTTTTTTTTTCTGAAGAATTTTCAGCTTCCCAGAAAGGAGATACTTGCAAATGGAAACTTTCAAAAATGAATACTACCCAGTTGCAATCATGGGCATCTAAGATTCTAATGAGAAATGTGCAAAGGTGGGTGATGGGGATATTAAAAAATAGCATTTTGGGCCCAGAATGTAAATAGGAAATTATAACATTCTAATCTTCTAAATAAGTGGAAAATTTGGGAGAGAATGCACTGAAAAGGTTTAATAAAACTTGGTCATTTGCGTTTCTTTTTCTGGTATTATTAACAGTCATATCTCTGTGCCATCATCAATAGGTTTCTATGAAATGCCCGTTTGAGCTGGACATTGTGCTGAAAGATCCGCCCAAAGCTTTCATAACTTTGTAAAAAATATTTTTATGGGCTAAGATTTTCTTAAATCTATATTTCTTATATTCATTCTTCTTTCTTTTATGTTTCATTCCTGAGTCTAGTTACTACTTAACGTATTAATACTGAGTCTCCCCAAAGACCTCTCTGTGACTTTGCTGGGACTATGTAGAGACAACTAAAAAGGAACACATTAAATTCGTGTATTACAAATGCTATAGGACACAATTTAGAATTATGGGCTATTTACAATCTTGTTTATGAATTAGTATTACCACAGTGTATTTCAAAACGTTACAAACAAAGTACAGTTGCTCTTCCTGGGACAGTCTAGATATGTGTAGTTAGGATAGAAAACAGAAGATAGAGTTTATGATTTGAAAGCAAAAAAAAAAGTAAGCTAAGGAAACTGTCAATGATATTTGTAATGTGGTTGGGAATCATGCTGTCATTGCTGAGGTTCATGCAGGTGCAGTTTAAAGAATGTTCTCAGACTGCTCATTTTCATACTACATAGCAGCTGCTGTCTGCTTGTTACGGTTGGGATAGGGTTTGTTTGGCTCCACCAAGTCTCATGTTGAAATTTCATCCTCTGTGTTGGAGGTAGGGCCTAGTGGGGGGTGTTTGGTTATGAGGATGGGTCCCTCATGAATGGCTTGGTGCCATTGTTGCAGGAGTGAGTTCTCACTCTTAGTTTCCCCAAGAACTGCTTGTTGTAAGGAACCTGACATCTTCTCCCCTCTCTTCTGCTTCCACTCTCTTGGCATGAGTGGAAATACCTTGCGGCCCTCACCAGATGCAGATGCTGGTGTCGTGCTTCTTGTAGAGCTTACAGAACAGTGAGCCAAACAAACTTCTCTTTATCAATTCCCCAGTCTCAGATGTTCTTTTATAGCAACACAAAAGGAATAAGACACTGCTGTAAAATAAGATATAGCCCATTTTACCAAGACTGACTGAAAGATGGCCTTCCTGCTTCTTCAGGATGGCAGTGTCGTTACAAAGATTTCTAGTGGCCAGAATGCTGTTCTCTGCTTTTATAAAGGGAATTTCAGGGACTATAAAATATCAGAATTATGTTCATTGTAGACTCTTTAGGAAAAAAACATCAAATATTTTAGAATAGAAGAGGATTTTTCCCTCTCAGTGATTTTAAAAAATGGGAATGTGCATGTGGTGTCTATAGCTAACTTGAATAAATTAGCAAGCTGGCGAGCAATGTAAGAAACATAAGTGAAGAAAATGAGCTGTTTTTAAAAAATGGCTTTCACATCAAATGTAAACTGAGCAAAATATTTTGGCTAATAATATATTCTTCATAGTTTTTATAAAAAATAAAATGGCAACCTTTGTGTTCAAGCTAGGTCTAAATTAATTAAATTGTGATATCTTTTAGTGAAAATTTGTCACTGGTGTTTGAGCCAACTAATGTCTTCTTTCCCTGAGGTCTAATGCTCCCTTTTCATGTGATCAATTACTCTCTTCTGCCCTTCTAAAATAGTGTTCCATGCTCTACTTCTCTTTTGACCTTGCCTTCCTCCTTCAACCCTCCATTCAAATCTTCTCTTACTTAGTTATCAGAGTGGAGGATAGGAGGATGAATCTGTTACACATCTAGGCCTACACTATGGTACAATTGACATATAGCTTTAAATGTTCTTTCTTCAGGAAAAAAACTCAAATGTAAGAAAAAGACATTGTCTTAGTCCGTTTGGACTGCTGTAACAGAACACCTTAGACCAGGTGATTTACAAACATCAGAAATTTATAGCTCATAGTTCTGAAAGCTGGCAAGTCCAAGATCAAGGCACTAGCAAATTAAGTGTGTGGTGAGGGCTCTCTGCCCCATAGATGCACCTGTTGCTCTGCCCTTACATGGTGGGAGGAGATGGCAAAGGGGCAAACAAGCTCCTTCAGGCCTCTTTTGTAAGGGCACTTATCTTACTCATGGGGCACTTATCTTACTCATTTCCCAAAGGCGCCACCTCTTAATACCAACACGCTGGGGATTAGATTTCAACCCATGAATTTTGGAGGAAGACAAACATTCAGACCATAGCTGACATCTACAATAAACCTATGGGAGATATGTTAGTCAGAAAGATTTAGTCACCCTCGAAGTACATCATTGGAAATTCAAAACTGTCAGTAGCCAGGAGATGAATCTTTTAAATTAAAAAGACTCCTAAATCAAAAAGAAAAGATTTTACAGACCTCTTATTCTAAATAATTATTTATGAGAAGACTATTTGTATTTATGGAAAGATTAAATTAAAAGAAAGATATAACCGTGTTATGGCTAGTCTTAGAAATTCTCTAGGCAAAATTAAAGAGCAAAAATCTGAACTAAAAAAAAGTTAAATTTGTTTGTAGGCTCACATTGCCTGCTTTGTAGCCACTGTGAGATTCACTATGAAGACTGCCTTGTATTCTAGTTAAAATTCTGTGTTTTCACCACTGTGGCTTTGGTTAAATTTCCTGTCCCTTTCCCCATCCCTTTGATTTTTATACTTGCATGACTTTTGACCTTCAGTGTACCTATTTGCAGTTGATTCTTTCCCCTTCCATGGACAGCTTTTGATTTCCTGTCTTCCATTTGTGGGGGCACATGGGACTTTTCAAGCCTTTATGCATAGATGGTCAGCTGAGAAGCTGAGACCTAGAAAATATGGCTGGACAGATGTGGGTTGCACCCTATTTGCAGTTGGCAAAACTTTCCTTTCTTTGAGCTGTCATTGAGATGGTTCTGAATCTTGTAAGGATTGCTTTGGAGATATTTCATGCATCCTTGGTTAAGTAGGGTATCTTTGGTTAAAAAGTTTAAAAACCAGGAATGTCAGCTCTTCGTTCTGGCTAAAATCTAATAACAGATTTAAAAAGATTTATTTTTTAAGAGAGCTCTATGGTCAGAACTTATCCTAATTAAAAGCTGATATTCAAGATGTGTGTGTGTGTGTGTGTGTGTGTGTGTGTGTGTGTGTGTGTGTGTATAATTTTTAAAGGCATTTCTGCTTTTTCTCTTTTGGATTCTGTTTTTTGGGAATTTTTTCTCAGTCAACTGAAACTCCTTTTTAATCATATCTTTGGTCCCTCTGTTTACTTCCTTTCTGGTTGATGTGATTTTTTGCTGAGAAAAATGTAAAATTATATGAGCCTTTCAGAAACCTTAAAATCTCACTGAGTTATCATTTTTTAAGACTTATTCTTCCATTTCCTTCCTTCCACTTCTATTCTCCTTTTTTTCCACCTTTGATAGCACATGAAAGTCTAGAAGGGACTTCAAATGACCCTGAGACCCCTTCAGAAATACAGAAAAAGGTACTACCACCGCCCTTGCCGAGTCTCTAGAGTCAAGGACAAGTTTCTCTCATATCTGAAGCTCTGCTCTCTTTTGCATTAAGTTATCTTATCTTTTTGGCTTTGAGGAGTACCAGGAATTACTTTGTACTGTAAGGGAGAATTTGATCTTTATGTGCGTGATGGCTGGCAAGTCTCTGGTAAGAGCTACAATTCTGTAGGTGGCTGGCAGTGGTTGTTTGCAATGAATGGTTCTTACTGCAGGGGGCTACTCATTTCTTGGTACATTTAGATAAAAATGTAAGTTTGATAACTGGAAACTCTTGCCATCAAGGTGTAAAACTCTCATGGAGGATGGGTTGCTCACAGAGTGGATTGACTGGGGTGGGGTTACCAACCAGCGTCAGGGGAATGTGTGTTGAGGTGCACTGTGGAAATGTTGCGCAGCCTGGTCCCATGGCATTTTCCTCTTTAGGAAATTCAGTGTAAAGTGGAATCCCGGATGTTTTAAAAATTTAAATGTTCTGTCTTCCAGCTGTGTCTGCTTTTCACATATTTAAATGTTAATCCCCAAATACCACAGATGCTTTCTTGGCCCTGTTCATTAATGGGCTGCACCCAGAGTTCAGTGATCCAGTTGGAAAATAAAGACTAAATTAAAAAGCCACCTATCTAACTAGATTGGTCTCCAAAATATGACTTTCTGACATTCACATTATTTTGAAAAGATTTCTAAATTTCCTCTAGGCTCACCCATACTTTTTCTTGTAAAATTCTATGGTGAATTTCTATGATTTTGTGTTACCTTGGCATCCATTTTTTATCATCCTCTAAGGAATGTACCCATCTCCTTTTAAAAAGCTTAAATTCTCTCTGTGCCTTGAGATGCAAATTTGCTATCATGTTTTCTCTAAAGATGTGGGACAAATAAACTTTGACATTTTCCATTTATAAAGGCACAGTTTGAGTCCAACTGTCCTTTTATACTAGTGATTTTTACCAGTCTTTTGGCTAAAATTTTAAAAGCAAAGCTATAAAGTCTTTATCCTTGTCTGTATTTTGTTTGCATATATGTGTACATGTCTATGTTTATATATTGTCTGTATGGTACCAAACTGAATCATAAATAAATGAGTACTCATAACTTAAGGAAATAAGCCCAAATTCGTTTCAAGTTCATGTGACTTTAGGAATCTTTGGTAAATAAAGGTAGTTTTAAAACTGTGGGTAAAATAAAATAGAAATGTCTTCAGAATTTGAGACATTTTTGCCTGGGTCTATTGGTCAAACAGATTTGTACTATCTCTGCTACAGGTTTAAGTTACTAAAACTGAATGGGGACAGAAAGTTGAAGATGGAAAGAGAACAGGAAAAATTGTAACAAGTTATAAAAGGTGTACGGAAATCTTGTTTTGTGTAGTCAAAACTGATGGAGGTTTGATTAATCTGTTTAGGTTTTATTAAAATTATCTCTAGCATTAATAATAAACTAAAGCAAAGGTAGAATTTGGTTTTCTCTTTGGAACAAGACTTTGATGTAATATTAATAAGAAATAGTAAAAAAAATTGTTCACCTTTTAAATACAGTGCAAAAAAATAGAGTTTGCCACATGTCTTTATTTGGTTTTTTGATTATTTAGAAAACAGCGTTTTCTCTATTAAAGATTCAAGATTTTTGCTTTTTGAAATCTTTTAATTATCACTATGGCTAAATGAATAACTATTATCTTATAGTAACATGCAATCCTATTTTGATCAAGTGTTTGAAACCTTTCCTATTTTAATATCAAGTCTGATATTTGATAAACCCCCCAAATGAAATTTAAAATGCTAAAATTAGCTTTATTTGGTGTGTAAGAATCACATGGGAAGCATTGTCAAATAAGAAATGGTGTTTAACTTTCTTTGAGTTATATTTGCATAAATGTTATTAAAATGTGTTCCAAAAATTCTGATATGTCCTGGTAGATGTTATCGGTCATAATTATGATTGTTATGTTAAATTGTTATAGGCCAGAAAAGTAATCAAATTTCCTTTTCAATTGTCTCTTTAACCATGGCTATTCTAAGTCTTTTGTCATCCATAATTATTGTTTTACTTTGATTTTTCTCATAAAGCAGTTTATAATTGGCTAAAAGAAGAAGCCAAACTTAGCTTCTTCTTTAAGAATATTTACAGAAAGAACCCTGACAAGTATTCTTGAATACAGGTTTCTAATAATGTTGGAGATCTTACTATTGGACTACGTAAAAACATCATGAAGATTGCTAACCCAATATCAAGCAGAACAAGAGTTATTATCTGGTACTGAACTAATAGAGGACTGAAAGGCTTTCTTTAAATTCCTTTTTTGTTTGAAACATAGCTGATTTGTTTTATATTTTGTTTTCCAAATGCAAGACATTTTTTTTTGAGCTATTTCATAGCAATTTGAATAAAGTATACTTTTGTGATAAAAAATGACACATTACCTTTCTCTATGCTGATTTCTCCAGAATTCAGAAACTGTGAATATTTTCATTTTATGACAATATAGTTAATTGCATAAGTTTAATTAGAATCTGTTTTCTTCTGTAACAGGACACAATTGGAGACTCTGATTATTTTACCAAGACTTTGACTAGAATGACATATTTTCAGATATGACCAGGAAAAATATACTTACAGAAATTTAGGTTGACATTATAGAGATGGTAAAAAGCTCCTTGGAAAGACTGGCCTGGTACATTGTCTGCATGATTCCCTTACAAGTTTCCTAACCTTGCAATGAGTAAAGAATTTTACCTTCTGACAGTTCCAGGAAACTAAAGATATTTGGGAGCCCTCAAGAAGAGAGAAATTCATTCAATTTGTACAGGTATTACAGGCACAGTCTGATGATTAATCCTTGGCTTGGCTTCTTAGCCTCAATAGGCTTTTAAAAATCTAATCTTAAATTCCTTATAAAAAGTTCCAGCAAAGCCAACTTAAAAAGAACCTATATGGCTAATCACTATTTTTGCTGCATTTTAAGCAGTCAGGCCAAGTATAAAAAGACTAAAATTTATTTTGCAAATAAATTGATCTTACTATATTTTGTCTTTGGTAGAAATGGGAGACGCGAAAGAGAAAAATTATGTTTCAGAAGAAAACTATAGTATACCTATTATTAGATTCTAGCCTTGTTCATATTTTTTGAGTTTTTATTATTTGCATACAATTAAGACTGTGTCCTCAATTATTTCCTAGCTAAGTTTCCAAACTAAAATATTCAAATTTTTCTGACTTGAAATCACTCAAAATCAAAACTATGGTTTTCTTGAAGCCCTGCAAACTGAAGCTAGAAAATTTGATATAAGCATTGAGAGAAATCACCGCAGCAACTTATATCTAAACAGCCTTCATGCCTGTTGATGTATGGGCTATTCAGAAAGTTCACTGGGATACCTGATTCAAACTGCAATCCAGGAAAATCTGTCAGATTGCCACTGCAATCTGAAGATACTTCGGAGACCAGAGAAAAACCATTGTAAAGATTACTCCAGATATTAACATTGTTTTTCCTCTGTTTTCATAGAAATGCATCCTGCTAAAGATCTGTTTGCTTGTGCCATATATAGAGGCATAGACCAACTACAATGTCACCTCCTGGAATGGGGCAGAGATGTTTAACCAAATTGATCTATTCACAGGATTAAGAGACTAATTCAAAAAGATATGGATGATATATTCAAATTTGCTTTTTTTTCTGCTTATCCCACTTTGTTTTTTCACTCCTTTGTCTATCTTTATCTAACAAGTTTTAACCAAAATTTCTCCAGTATGTCTTTTAATATGTGAAACTTTTTAAAGTTTCATGGTGGGGACTGAAGGAAATCAAAATACGTTACCCCAAAACATACTTCTTTGAAATATTTTGAGATGACTGTTCACAGGACCTACAAACAGAATTGACCCTGCAAAGCTGTCTTTCGTAGGGAAGATTCGCATCTGTAGAGAATCTGCATTGATGAAGTCAGGTTTTCTCTAAGGCCCTGCCTTATCTGGATCTAGGAAAAATCAACTGAGTCTGACATCTTTAAATGTCTGAAAGAACCTTTCCTCTCTGAGGGCTGTTACCTGTGAGATTTCATCTACATGACAAAATCACCTTTGCTAGCCAGGCCACCTCTTCTCCCCTTCATATAACCTGTTTTGCTAAAATCTAAATTCCCATTCTTTCTATAACCTCAAGATAGTATATAACCTTCTGAACCCTACTGGGGGTTAGGGGTAATGGCTCTTTTGTTCTGCCCTGTGTTCACATTAATAAGTTTGTATGCCTTTCCTCCAATTAATGTCTTCTGTGTATTGATTTTTCAGTGAATCTTCAGAGTGCAAAGAAGATGCTTTTCCTTGGCCCCTACAGCAGACATTGTAAAGCTTCAAGATCTGTCATCATATTTGTAACTCTACCCCTAAGCTTAACACGACCTCAAAATGCAAATGTTTCTTACGCTGCTTTGTCTCACTAACATTTCCTAGTCTTCTCCTTTTATATGGTTTTTAAGAAAAAATTAGCAATGTTCTTCCATTCTTATTTAATAAAGTGTCATTCCTTCAATTTTAAATTGTATTTGAACTATTGTTCAATCTCCAAATATAAGATTTAGACTATATATCCTTCTTGCTTTTATCCAGCTCTGAGATTCCATAGCTAATTATTTTTGTTTGTCTTTGAAAAAGCATTCACTATACATCCGGTTTCCCATATGCTTGATTTTTAAAACAAAAGGAGTTAGTGTTCACCAACTTAATGTTTCAGAGTGGTAAAATTCCAGAATATAACCTTGACATAAAATTTTCAAAGTTACAGAACCACATCTAACAAAAACAAAAGAAGGAGAATTTTAACTAGATTCATCATAATATCACATTTATGCTATGGGAAGCATATAGAAGGCATTATTTTCTCCCAAGAATATCTACAATATGAATACAGTGCAAGCACTGAGTATGCTAATAGAAAATTAACTAAAATAACTTTGGTTAGCATTTTTCTTAAACCATTTCCTTTAATTTCTTTAACTCTCTTTGTTCTTCCTTTTACTATCTTGCCCTTTAGGGAGGAGTCCTCATAATGATCCATCATTGAAAAAACTATGGAATATGAGCAGAATAAATGAATGTTTGATAGTGAAAAAGTATTAGGATAGTGAACAGATAGGTTATTAAAAGAATAGAGATTAAAAACCAATCCAAACCAAACTCTCAACTAACCAAACAAATCTACCATAGGGAAAAAAGCCAAATTGCAAGTGCAAATTTTAGATGACTATAGATTCTGGTAAGCTCAATTACTCTTTCCAAAAAAGCATCTGAGAAATAAGATCATTAGAGACATAAAAGTTCATCTTAACCTGTAAGGAGACTGTAAGGAGACTCCTACTTTAAACCAGCATATTGCACAATAGCTACACCTGTTCTAAAATTAATTTTTGGTGGAGTCCTAGAACTTTGCAAAAGTTTGTTAGTTTTTAATTTCAGTTATCTAGTAGATGGTAGTATATTCTAGACATTGAAGATACAAATATTCATTATTCAATCCATTTGATGTCAGTGTGTTTGTGGGAGAGGGAGCATTCAAATCAATAAATAATTACGTTTGTTAATTTCTGTAATCCAGTGTAATAGTCATGGAAAGAATGGGGATTCTCCACTGTAGTTTTTACAAATCCTTCATCCACTCCCCTTCTAGGACTATTCTCTCCACCCTCTCTTGCACAAGACCCTAGTCCCTAACTCTGCAACAGCCCCGACCTCTCCTCCCTTCTTTCCCAATAAAATCCAAATTGTCCAGTGGCAGCAAATCACTCAATGTCTGCTAATCCACAAGAAAAATCCCTCTTTTGTGAGAATGAAACCATCTTCACAAACTGATAAAGGGATGCAAGGCAAGAACTGTGGAAAGGGTTTAGCTAAAAATAAGGCACACGCCTAGCTAAAAATAACGATAATAATTCGCCCCTGTCCCCGTTTGCTTCTCTATAATTGCCACTCTGGAGTCACATACCTGATGGTCATAAAGTTTCTTAGCTTTCTGCATAGATAATATCACCCTTTTGAAACCTAGGGGTAGTTTCTGAGCTATCTTCTAGGTCCTGTGTTCCAGTGGAACAGCTGACCCACCCAGACCAGTGGCCCATACCGAGGAACTGACTCAACTGACTCCCATCCAAGGACCTGGTCAGCAAAGAAGACAATTTCTACAATCCTATGGTTCCTCCTTGAACCCAGCCAATTAGCAGACTCAGTTGCCTATGTCAAACTGTCTTTAAAAACTCTGTCTCCCAAATTCTGGGGGAGGCAGATTTGAGAACTGTCTCCTGTCTCCCTGCCTAGCACTATGCAGAAGAAACTCTTTCTCTGCTGTTTCTGTGTATTGGCTTCCTTTTGGGCAGCAGGCAAATGAACCTGGTTGGGCAGCAACAAGAACAATTTTTTTGACCAACAGTTGTTGGAGAAATATAATTGAAAACAAATTCTTCTTCCAACCCAGAAAACCTCTCCACAAAGGTAGCAGAGAATGAAAACAGTTTTATTATTGAATAAACAGTTAAACAGAAATATGATAGGCATCAGAGGCAATTTTTTATAAGAGATTGCAAAGACAGAAAGAAATCTCACTCTTTTATATAGTCAAGCAGATACAAATCTTACATACATATTCTCAAGATAAACAATCACTAGTTCTCAAGGAAGAAGGCTTGACAACACTGTTTATTACACATAGTTCATCCTAAGTTTACCTTGTAATTGGGTTGACCATCTGTATTAGTTACTTGGTTTTACATAAAAGGAAAATAAACTTACCTCTTTATGACAGGAAAGTAGTTTTGCATCTTGGAACCAGGTCCTTGCTAAAATTAGGCTTCCTACTCTCTCACGGAAACTGGGAGGCAAGGGTACTATCTCCCTTGATCTGTACACTTGAAAGAGATGGATCCCAAGTCCTTGAGAAAGACATCGCTGGTTCATAAAGCTGGCAAGATGCTTTTTTAGCTTCTAAAAGATTTACATACATTTCAAAGAGACAGTGAAAGGATTTTTACAAGACTTCTATAGTGAATGCTCTAACAAAAAGCAGTGGGAAGAAGTCTCTTCCTTTATTTTCAACAAGAAGAATTAAACCTCTTATTTTTAATTTGTATTTGTCCTTACACTGTTCTTGAAATTATCCAAAAATGATGTGATTCATCCTGCCAAAATCCTATAAAAATTATATTCTTTATTTCTCAAATTAGAACAATCCTTTGGAGGCTTCTCCTGCTAAGCATTTTCAAACAAAGTGTTATGCTAATGGTGCTATGATTGATTTTCTTCCATACTAGCTATCAAAAAGAGTCATACTGTCCTCGAAAGTATAGCTGAAATTGGCTTAACTTATTTTCCATAGATTGTGATCAGTGTCTAGCACAATATTCTTGCAAATTTAAGGGGTTCCTATCTTACCATGGTTACACTTGATTCTAAGCTCCCACTTTTACAATCAGCTCAGTTTAGGGAATCTCTTACAATATCATTCCCAGTGTTCCTGCTATAGATCTAGATATCTCAGATGTGGAATTCTGCCCCTTAGTGTAGAATGTTTACTCGGTGTCTGGAATACGGAAAAGTATACATTGCATTAATAAAATCAACTTAACATTAATCTTAAAATAATTCTGCTCCTGAGTCCCTGTGTGATATTCAAAATCCTAACTGGAACCTAACTAACT
Source organism: Lepilemur ruficaudatus (assembly GCA_963574885.1). NCBI lineage: Eukaryota > Metazoa > Chordata > Mammalia > Primates > Lepilemuridae > Lepilemur > Lepilemur ruficaudatus. The sequence continues at coordinate 34,655 of CAUYRT010069480.1, forward strand.
ACTATACTCTCTTCTCCCCCTCCTTTCCTCTTTTCTTTCTATTTCCTACCAGGAATTCTTCTTTGTTGTTAATGCAGAGCAATTTGATGATCTCTTTTGTTGTCTTGAAGCCTGCCAACGCATGCCCTCAGGGGCTTACCTTTTCTCCCTGGCTTAAAAACATGCTTCCTAATAAAGGCAATTTTCTCTAAAAGAATTCCGATACCAGCTTTTATGTTAATACAGCTGTTACAGCCTAACCAGGTTCATTGCCTGCTGCTCAAGAGGAAGCCAAAACACTGAGACAGCAGGTGTTACAGTGGAGAAAGAGTTTAATATCGCAGGTGCCATGCAAGGAGACAGGAAGAATTTCTCAAATCTGTATTTTTGATAATTTGGAGTGAGGGCTTTTAAAGATAGTTTCGCAGGTAAAGGGCGAGGCAATTGAGTCTGCTGACTGAGTAGGTTTGGGGCAGAGCCATAAAGGTGTAGAAATTGTCTTCTTATGCTGAGTCAGTTCCTGGCTAGGGGTCTCAAGACCAGTTGAGTCAATTCCTTGGTATGGGCCACTGGTCTGAGTGGGTCAGCTGGTCCACTGGAATGCAGGGCCTGGAAAATATCTCAAAAACTAGCCTTAAGTTTCACAAGGGTGATTTATCTATGAGAGCAATGAACAAAGCTAAGAATCATTAGGACCATCAGCTATATGACTCCTGAGTAGTAAGCAACTATAGGAAAGCAAACTAGGGAACAGTGACTTATTATACATATATTTTAATTATGCTTATATCCTTGCAGAGTTGAAACCCCTACTACAGTTCCTACCTTGTGGCCTTTTATTAATTTTATAAAAGGCTATTTCACAGATATATTTATTGATTTGAAAAATGTATTCATATAATATGACAAGATAAAAAACAAATTAACTAAAGAAATTAGGTTATTAGGGAAAATAAGCTTAGGTTAAAATAAGTGTAAGTTTACTGTAAAAATGCACATTCTAAGGTCCTGTATGTTTCTTGAGGGAGGATCAAACATTTCTGTTCTTTATAATTTTTTTTGTTCTGACTGAGGAAGAAGTGTGTACAGGTAGCATAAGAAGATCCAGCGGCAAAATGGGGCCATAAGGACAAAGTAGGGCAGGAATGCTCATTCCTCTCATTGGGGAAAAAATATTCGAGCTCTTTAGACATAGAAGCCTGGGAAAGGCATTTGTAGGCAAAGGCATGAATTAGCAATAGTCATGGTGTGAAGATTCAAGAAGCATCAGATAGACCCGACTGAATCAGAAGACATGAGGAAGGGAGACAGAGGAGAAATAAGCTTAGGTCTAATCACAAAGGGTCCTGGGTGCCTAACAAGGACATTAGTATTTATCCTGCAGTCAGAGGGGGAATTACCGAAGACTTTTTAAGCAGGGGAAAGACTAAACAGATTTATATTTTGAAAAGTTTCTCTTAATGTTCCACAAATTATAAGTCATAGTTTAAAATCTATTTTTGAATTTTTTCTCAATCAAAATCACAAGTCTCTACTTAGAATAAGCAGTGAGAAGGAATTTGAGTGTTTACACGTATATGTATTTGTATGTGTGTAGCTCTAAGCAGAAGTTGCCATTATAAACATGGTTTCTAGATTAAAAATTACTTTGGGTTAGAGCTAAGCTTTTTTGGTTATCAACAGAACAGCAATCACAAAATTTTTTTTTTCAGTTCAATTCCTATGTAAAAAACAAAAAGTGCAGGGTACAAGTATTAAGTATTTGTTTTGAAAGAGTGGTTTATGGTATTTGGATTGTTGGGGTTAGGTTTTGGACAATACTTTCACAGGTGACAAGCATCTTATTTTCTGGAATTCTGTGAGAATATGACTTATCTCACCAGGAGACTAAATTATTAAATTACTAAATATTATAAATATAGCAGGTAAAAGCTTCTAGCTATTAAAAAGCTACTAAGCACTTTCTGATATGAGATATCATATTTGAAAATTCTACCTCTCTTTCAATCAGAATTAAAAAAAAAAACCCTCATCAAATAGACTAGGGTATTTCATGTATTCTGTTTCTACAATGGTTAATCTTTTCAGCATCTTTGATGAGCTGAATTGATGTGATTTTATCCATGGTAATAGAAAATACTGCAAGAAGATGTTAACAATTATCACATTCAAGTTAGAAATAGGATGCATGTGATTATTTGATCTGTTCACATTTTGTAGAAATTCTAGATTAGCCAGAGAAAAAGATTAGCCAAGAGGAAACTGTGAAATTATTTAATTCAAAAGGGTTTAAAACTTATTTATAATGGTGTGATGGGGGTTGGGATGTGTTATTTGAAGAGATCGAAATCCGATGGGAGGAAAATAGGCTCAAAAATGACACAAGCACAGAAAGAAATTCACTCATACTGACATGTTATTATGTCTGAGATTCATATTTCTACTTCCTGACACATTACACTAAATTTGAGCTAATACATCATTACAAATGTTGTTTTTGTTTAGCAAAGTGAATTATAATAGCACATAAAAATAGGGATTAATGGTGCACTGGACATGAACATGATTATATCGTAATTCACATTTTCGTACTGGTTTCTGTTGAAGAGACAAAACATATGGAATGGAAGATCCTCGCCGTTCATGCTCTCTTAGGAGGCAACCTTTTTTAAATCTCTCGCCAGTAATATTTTGGATAGTGTTTGAATTAATCTTTCTATATTGTTTAAAATATTAGTAAACACCAAAATATTGTATTTGTATAGACAGGGCATCCAACATGGCAGTAGTCATTTTGAGTTTGATTATAAATTTATGCTCTTAGTGATATAATATTACTAGTGTTTTCCACTATATTTTAGTAAGCAGTGGTATAAACTGAGAAGTCTCATAATGGCTACATGTGATACTAAATAGATCTTCTCAGCCAGAGTCTACCACACACATATGTGGGTTCCAGGTGTGCCAAATTATTGATCTTTTCTGCTCTTGTGTCCAGGGAGGGTTTGTGACAGCTGAATCCTCAGTGCGATGAGCACACAATACCTTTCTTCAGCCAAAGGGACTGAGCAAATATTATCACCATCTATGCATGCACCATGTTCCCGTGTTTGAGAAGCACTGGAAGAACACTTACGGTGAATATGAGAAAAGCTCAGATGAGAATGGCTCAAAAATTATTATATAATATCAATATGTTGAGGTTGAAAAACTGTGGCCTACAATTACTAAAGACAAAGGACATAGCCAAAGCAGGTGACACAGGTACTTACATTATGCAAGTCAAAATACTAAGTGCTTCACATATCTTATTTCTAATTGTCATTATCAGAATAACTATTATGTAAATACTATCAATTCCATTTTATACATAAAGAAAAATTGTATGGGTACATATAGATAGGTAGATTACAGAATTTTAAACATTATAAATAACTCTGCAATGTATATTAATATATTTTAATTACCTGGTTTTTCCAGTGTTCAGAAAATGTGACAGCTCAAATTTTGGATATTTTGTCCAATAGCTCACAGAGTCAAGATTTAATCCAAGACTCTCCCACTCCAAAGCTCTCATGTTTTCATGGTATCACTCTAATTCTAATAAAAGAAGTGCATATGACAGCATTTCATTCATCTGAGTCATTGGTGGCCACTCACTCTCAACTGCTATGTTGCTCTCAGTGGAGGGCTGTCCTGCTCATTGTAGTACATAAAATGTCTCCTGAGGGGCAAAAGTGCTTTCTGTTGAAATTATTGTTCTAGGATTTCCCAGGAAAAGAAACATTCCCAAATAGTTAAATAGCCACTTCATACCAGCCTTCAAGAGATGCAGAGGATCAAGGTCTCAAAAGAGGATCCAAAAGAATTCGCTCCAGAGAGATACTATACTATCCCTCAGTAGAAAAAGGCAAATAACACATTATGGAGAAGCAGAGTTTTGTTTTCCCTATTACTCTAAAAGCTACCCCTGAGATCATAGAAAATAGTGTCTTTGTATCTCAACTATCCCCATCAGTGCTTCTCTTTAAGGTAGAAAATAATAGGGGATACATGAACTCTTCATGGTAGCTGGTATGCAACTAATATTAGCTTCTGTCATTATTGTTGCTATCTTATCATTATCATTTTAATTACATTGTAAAATTGAACAAATGTTTTAACTGATTAATTTGGAATTAACTGACTTTAAGAGTACCATTTGTGTAAGACTGAGAATAAATTAAAATAATTATAGATTAGATGGAGCTAATGTAAGAGAAAGCATCATGACACATTTTGTTGCTTTGAAATAGAATAGACCTCAGCTCTCCTTACTATACACTTCTAGTTTTGTGATGCAGATTGTGCAACAACAAGAAAACTGGGTGTCAATCTCCTACCATACAGTATTGGTTTCTAAATGTTTCTACCGTGTACTATTGGCTTCAGGACTATCCCCTCTCTAGGTCCATTAGTACATTCTTACTTACTTCGGGACCTATGTTACCAGGATACAATAGAGCAGGAAAGTGAAGATGACATACAGTAGCATACGGCATTCTGACAGATATGATTTTCCACTAAAGCAGTGAACATGGGAGTGGAGGATGAAAGGCGTGTGTGGTACATGCTTGAGATGTGATATTTCACATACTAAGCTTATATAAGGAAGAAATGCATGCCATTTGTACTGAAACTATTTATTTCTGTTTCTGATAGATTATTAAAGAGTGAAGGCAGAGATTTAACTTTGTTTAGCAAAGTTGAACCAGAAGAATCCCTATAAAATAGTCGAATACATGATGAGAAGAATGAAGAGTGAGCTTGATTCTCTTTTTAGTGGCAACACTGAGCCAAGTTACTTTCTCCTTATTAAAAAGAAACAACAAAAACAAGAATACCTGATTGTGTGAAGTGCAACGTACCAGATATATCAGATATTCAAATTAACAGACAAAAATTTTAAAAGCAGTTGTTATAAATATTCAATTCTTTATGTTGTCAAGGATATAGAGTAACCTGCCTCTCATATATTGTTGATTGGGCCATAAAACAGTAAAATCACTTTGGAAAAGATCTTTCTGCTTTTTAGAAAATGAAATATGCACCCATACTATTATCCAATAATTCCACTCCAACATATTCACCTAAAAAAATCGTAACATGTCCACAAGACCTCTACAATAAGGTTCTCAGTATCTTTTTTAAAAATAGTCAAAAACTGGAAATAGTGCGATGTTCATCCATCCATAGGAGCCTGGATAAACAAATTATGTTGTATCCATACAATGAAATATTACTCAACAATAGAAGAGAAAGATCGGATATACGTGAAAGAGTTCAGGAAATATCACCCCAAAATATGACTCCGTGGTATGAAGAGCATTTTGAATTAAAGGCCCTTAAGATCAACAGGCCCTTGGAAGGGGCTTTCCCTCTATCTGCATAACCGAGACAGATGGACCCAACCAAAGAACAATTGACTTCCCTTCTCCTCCCTGTTATCTCAACATATTTCAAGAAAGAAAATGAAGAATGCAACCAGGCCTAGCCCAAATGATTTTAAACCTAGTACCTATCTCTCAGGTTTACAAGTCAATCCATTTCCCCCATCTGTTCATTCTTCCTGGCAACCATTTATTGCCGCTAAAGAGAATTACCTGTACTCCTCATCTCCCCTCCCCTCTAAGAGGAGTATATAAAATATCTGGATCCCATTAGGATATTGAGTAATTACTCTGTGATCTTCCCCATGAGCACAGTAAATGAATCTCTTCCTCTTATTAATCTGTCTTAATTGTTAGTTGATCTTGATCTGTTAGTGAACTTTTGGGAGAAAAGGGAAGCTCCTCCCTCATCCCCACATATGCAAAAAGAAGTACAGTCCCAAAACATTATACTAAGTAAAAAATGCCAGACACAAAAAAAGTGCATATTCTGTTTCCATTTTATATGAGGTGCTAAAATTGGGGATAGGAGCAGGGATTGACTTGGTGCAGGGCACCAGTGAACTTTCTGGGGTTATGGTGATATCCCCTTATTTATTTATTTACTTATTTTAGAGAAGGGGTCTTCTATGTTGCCCAGGCTGTTCTCAAACTCCTGGCCTCAAAGGATTGTCCCACCTTGGCCTCCCAAAATTCTGGGATTACAGGCCTGAGCTACTGTGCCTGGCCAGTATCCTATTTCTTGACAAGGATTTAGGTGCCACAGGTTTATGTATTTGTCAAAACCCAACAAATAACAAACATGCACTTACAATTTGTGCATGTCATTGTATATGATACCTCAGAAAAGAATCATAAAGAAATGTTAAACTCTAGTGGATGTTTTGCTTCTGGTGAAATATTCTGGTGTTTACTTTGAAATGCCTCAAAACATATGATAGATGGTGGGTGAATAGAGAAATAGCTAATTGGAGAGATGTGTGATAAAAAATAAATTGTTAATTGTAGAATCTAGGTGCTGAGGTATAAGTGTGTTTATTATATAGTCCTTAAACTTTTCTGTAGTTGAGTTTTCATAATACAATGTTGGGAGAAAACAAACAAAAACAGTGGTAAGTGGGTGAAAAATCAATAGAGGGAATCAGGTAGGTTTATAAACAGTTAAGTGACATAATCAGTTGAGACCCAGGCTTAGTAATTCAATGGATCTGGTAGAGATAAAGAAAGATCAATATGGAGCTAAAACACATTATCAGTGAAATAGAGAAAATAACTTGGCAGAATATAATTTTAGAACCCCTTTATTTAAGTTAGACAACAGTACTTTATCTGGGCTGATGAATTAGGAAAAAAGTCCCCCATATAAATGACAGAATAAGAACAAGGTACGCCTGTCAGTTCTTCAGCTTCTCTCGAGGCACACTGTCTGGCAATCGAGGGTAGGCTAAAATTTAGTTCCCATTGTACATCTGAGTGCAATTCTGTGTAGAGGAGATTTGAGACATTCTTTAAGTACAGAAAAAAAGTAAAATGAATAGTAATGCTGTGAGAGTATGATAGATACATCTGGTTTTAAAAGACTATATAAACTATTACTAAGTTGAGAAAATAAAGACTAAATGAAACAAGCAGAAATCAGAATAAAAACAGAAGAAATATTTCTTGAACTAACAAAAAGACTTCAGCCTTTGCAAAGATGAAAATAATTTACCACGTTCCAGGAGAAATTAAATGAAAGATGCCCTGAAAAAATTTTGACATGTAAGAAAGAAATCATCTATGCGCTAGGCAGGAATAAAATTACCAATAAAAAGCAATCATTTTGGGCTCATATTCTTCATCTATAACAATTTATGTTTGAAGATAATGGAGAAATATATACATATTTTTGAGAGGACAAAGTAGCAATATAAAGATTGTATATCTAGTCAAATTGACATCAACAGAAAGATACTGACAATTATTAGAGGACTCAAGAAATTCACCCAAATACTTTTTTTTATTAACACAAATGCTTTACAAGAAAACTAAGAAAATTTAAGGCCTTGTGAAAGAGAAGTAATAGTAACAGGGTAGAAATTATGTTTGATATTTCTCAGTTTACCCCTACTACCCATTGATGTGACAAATAATGTGCCCTTGATAATTATTAATATTTATTGAATAAGAGGAAGAGCAAGTGAGTGATTGGCTTTGAACAATGAAAGCAAGTATTTAAATTATTGCTATTAATGTCTTAATAACATTAATCTAACGTACAAATTATTTCTAAAAGTGAAGAGAGAATATTAAAAATAATTGAGTACCAAATTGCATATTACATCAAAAAGGCTGGCAGTGCATATGGAATATTGGCAAGAGATTCTTCAATTTGCAAAGAAAGGAAGGATTGAGGGGGGATGCATTTAAAAAATTGCAACTTTAAAATTCATTCTTTAAGTAAGTTATTAACATGTTGACTACCACACGAGAAAAGAAAGATTTTTCCCGGGGGCCATGATGTTTTAGTAAAACACAATGATCCTTTCTAATTTGTTATTCTTTATTGTTTTCTGTGCATGAGTTATATGCAACACAATCCATGTTTTTAGAATTAAATTGTCAATATTAATTGTAACAATAAGAACATCAACAAGTAAGATTTTCATGAACAAACTGCAGAGTTTTACTTCACTAGGACCCGGGCTCAAAACTAGCCTGAGTTAAATACAACTCATGTGGCAGTTAATGTGTTAAACACATACAAATTCTTTCTGTGTATCAAGCAGATTTATGTTAGAGATACAAGAATGAGAAAAACATGGCCCGGCGTGATGGCTCACGCCTATAATCCTCACACTCTGGGGGGCCGAGGAGGGAGGATTGCTTGAGGTCAGGAGTCTCAAATCAGCCTGAGCAAGAGCGAGTACCCATCTCTACTAAAAACAGAAAAAATGAGCTAGGTGTGGTGGTGCATGCTTGTAATCCCAGCTACTTGGGAGACTGAGGCAGGAGGATCGCTTGAGCCCTGGAGTTGGAGTTTGCCGTGAGCTAGGCTAGTGCCACGGCATTCTAGCCCCGGTGACAGAGCAAGGCTCTGTCTGCACCTCCACCCCCACAAAAAAAGAATGAGGAAAAACATAATTCCTGCTTCCTCTGAGCTTATAACCGAGAGCAGCTCTTGCAAAGTAGTCACATTTAACTGTTGAGCATTTGTGATATGCTCTAAGTGTAAAATCTACATTGGATTTCAAAGACATAGTACAAAAGTAACTATATAAAAATTTCACTATAATTTTTATATTAATTACATGTTGAAATGATATTTTAGATATATTGGGTTAAATAAAACAATACTATTAAATTACTTTTAGCCGTTTCTTTTCACATTTTAATGTGACTATTAGGAAATTTAAAGTTATACTTGTGTCTTACATTTCTCTTGGATAATGCTGGTCTAGCACACACTTCTGAAACTACTGTTGAGGGAATGTTGCTGTAAGGATGAAAATTTATATGTGAGAAAAAGACTTCCAGACTAAAAAATTTGGTTAGCCATTACACAAGGTTTTCCTTTAATGTGTTCAACAATATTGTAACTCTGCAAGAAGTGTCTAAGAAATAGCCTCCACAAATTTCGTCCTTTCTGGTATAAGAATGCTGTTCTTCCCTACAAGAGGTGGAGTTTATTTTTCCTTTTCTTGAATCAGGGTTGGACTTAATCATTTTCCTGGCAAATTGAATGTATAAGAAAGAAGTCATTTGATGGGACTTCTGAGGCTAGATTAAAAACTCTTGCAATTTCCGCTTGGGATTCTTGGGACATTTTTTTCCTTGGGATTTCCTTCTTGGAGTCTCACCACCATGTTGTCAGAAGCAAACCTCACATGTTAAGACCACGCTTAGGCACTCCAGTTGGTAGTTCCAGCTCAGTCTCTGCCATCAGTCAGCATCAGCTACCAGCTGTGACAGAGTCATCTTGGGCATCCACTGCATGTGAGAGTTTGAAGGACTGGAACTCTGTCACCTGACTGAAACTCCCAAGACTGAGGTAAGCCCAGTCAACTTGGAGAACTGTGAGAAAAAATGCTAATTTGTTGTAAGTCATTAAGGTTTGGAGAGGTTTCTTGCATTTCAAGCTGTTCTGACCATTATGAGTATCTATTAATATCTTCTAAGCTAGTTTTTATCAGAATGTAGTTTATGAAATAGTATTATAGAGAACTATAAAATTTCATATTTTTTGAAAAACTTTGAGATAACCCCTAATAAAATCAAACACAACATATATATTTTTTTTTTATAACAGAACAAGGAAGAACAAATAAAGGTGGCATAATAAGAGACAGAAACCTAACGGACAAGCAGAGTAAAAATAAAATTAATATAATAAGTCTTTAAAAATAATAAACATTTCAATTATAATAAAATTGAGTGAAGTAAAACTTAAAAATAGACTTTCAATAGGCTTATCTATTTTTTAATCATAAAGATAAAATATAAAAAGATGAGCAAATATACGTTAAGTAAAAGCCACTAAAACCAAAGCAGGGTATTAATATTAGGGGCAGAAAAAAATATTTAAGGAAAAAATCATTAAAACATCACAAAGAAAGTCTTTTCATGTTCCTGGAAGTTAAATTCTATGTGAAATTGTAATAGCTGGAAAATTTATGTGAATCAAAAATATGGAAATAAATTTTAGGAATTCAAGGAGAAATTGACAGAAGCTTAATTATAGTTGGGAAGGTTAATGTCACTATCAGTCTTTATTATAAGAAGTAGTCAAAAATGAAATGAGGACATGTCAGTTTTGAGTAACAGAATTAATGAAATTGGATTAATAGAAATATATTAAGCCCTGTGCTCAGATGCAGAAAATACATGTTCTTTGTAAATGTCCTTATAAGTTTTACAGTTGAAGGGGTTACATTTTCAGTTTAGAATAAATTGAGTTAGTAGATAAAAATAAAAACTATAACCGTAACTACCACATCATAAATTAACAATCACAATAAAATAATGGACTTTCTGTGGAAAACATAATACTTGTATAAATATTAGTTTGTTAGCATCAAACAGAAAATAACAAATGAAAAGTATTACATATAAAAAAGTTGTGAGATAATGCCAAAGCTGATCTCATAAGTAAATTTATAGCTCTAAATATCTTTATTATTTAAAAGAAAGTTATGAAATAAAACAAAGGTAGAAAGGATATAATAATTATAAATACAAGGATAAAGCATTCCACAAAAAAGAACTAGAAATGCTAATTAATTAACAGTTTTCTTTAAAAATGTCTTTCTGATAAAATATCATATCAAATAAAAAATATAAAATATTAGAAATGGAAACCATTGCATATAGAAAATAGATTTTTATTTATTTATTTTTATTTTAAAATTTTGTATTATGTATAATAGATATACACATTTTGGGGGGTATATGTGATAATTTAATACATTCATATAATTTGTAAAGATCAAATCAGTATAATCAGGCTATAAACCACCTTGAATATTTGCCTTTTCTTATTTTTTTTTATTTTTTTTTATTTTTTATTTTTTGTAGAGTTGGGGTCTTGCTATGTTGCCCAGGCTGGTTTCAAGTGGCTGGCCTCAAGCAGTCTCCCACTTCATTGTCCCAAAGTATTGGGATTATAGGCATGTACTGCCTCACTCAGCCTGTCTTTTCTTATTTTCAAATGACCAAATAATATCTACAGCTGTATGTTAAAATATTAAACATTATAACAAATTAGTGAATTTTCTATAAACATATAAATAACCAAATTAACATAATATTTAGTTCATTTTATAATTTAAAGAAAACATAAGGAAATGGGATACATGTCTGTGTTTGGAAATTTTCATTCATCACTTTTTATATAGTAAAGTCCTGAAAACCATCTAAATGTTCGATCAATTTGGAAAGCTGGCTGTAGCAACAGAAAGCCTGGCTACCAGTTTCCTAAATGGGAAGTACATTTATTGTTTATTTAATGAGGGTATCATGCTTCATCTTGCACGCAATAATATGATCAAAGTTCCAGGCACATTTTCTCTTTCTGCTCTTACATCGGTAGCATATCGGCATTTCATATTCTCTCTTATCACTGCATAGTTGCAAGATGGCTGCCTAACTTGAGACATCATGTTCATGTTCAAGAAGGAAGGAGAAAAGGAAGGCAGAAGCATCTCTCCATCTCTCTTCTCTCATTTATGATTTTTTTGGAGGTATTATAAATTTTTCTCTCAGCTTCATTGAGGTATAATTAGAAAATAAAAAAATGTATATATTTAAGGTACACAATGTGATGTTTTGAAATACATTACACTGTAAGATGATTACCACAATCAAACTAACATATGCCTCACCTCTCAGTTACCTTTTTTTTTGTGGTGATAATACTTAAAGATCTACTCTCCTAGCAAATTTCAAGTATATAATACATCATTGTTAACTATAGTCAACATGCTGTACATTGAGTCTCCAGAACTTATTCATCTTATAACTGCAAGTTTGCACCCTTTGACCAACAAGTCTTTTTTTTCTCTCACTACCCAGCCCCTGGCAATTACCATTCTACTCTGTTACCGTGAGTTAAACTTTTTTTTCCCAAGATTCCACATGCTGTGAGCTCATGCAGTATTTAAGTGAGCTCATGTAGTATTTGACTTTCTGTTTCTGATTTAATTTACTTAGCATAAGTTTCTCCAGTTTCATCCATGTTGTTGCAGGACTTCCTCCTTTTTAAGGCTGAATAATATTCCATGTATATATATTTTCTTTATGCAATTGTTTTGTTGATGGACACTTAGGTTGTTTCCATATCTTGCCTATTGTAATAATGCTGAAATGAACATGGGAGTACAGATTTTTTTTATATATTAATACTATAGAGTAGGTTATATGTGTGTATAAATATGTATATATACATGCGTGTGCCCATGTACTTTTTAAGCATTTAACAGTAATATATAGATAGCCCCTTATCATGAAACCACAAAGTAAAGATCTAAATCAAAATTTTACTTTATAAAACACAATGCATGTTTTCTGAGGAATTTGTGCATAAATAGTTTATGATACACAATGACTAAGTTTTAATTATGCATTTGGAAAGAGTTGCTACTGTCACTGTAGGAATGGATAGTCAGGTCAGTGCCAAAGATGTTCAGAAAACTATACTCAGCAGTCTTTTTGAAACTTGTTATTTTAAAAATTTCCAGTAATATTTTGACGTTTCCTATAGTATCTAGAGCAAGGAAATCCTGTCATTTAAATTACTCTGATTTTCAAGATTCTACCATCTGTCTCCTGCACACCCACTCACCTTATTATTGATTTCCCAAAGATTTTATTCCTCTCATTTCTTTCTAGAGAGTGATTGATGAATATACCCTCACAGTCACTTCTCTTGAAATAAGGGCAAGCATATGAGATTGCCCTGCTGTTTTTTTCCAGTGTGAGTAGGTGTATATACCCAGAAATAATTTCAATGAGTTAGAAATGTGATTGAGATGTTGGCAACAGTAAAAGAAGAAAGGAGATTTGAGTCAGAACTGAAAACAACAGGTTTAATGGAGAGATTTCTGCTAGCATTGATTGAACGTTTTTCACAATCAGTGTGGCACATTTCCATGATTCTCACGTGAATAGTAAAAGGTGAGAAATGAGGGCAGCAGAAATAGTGCCCTGGCATCCTGATCACAGCACCCTTTGTAGAAATTACTGAATAAATGTTCATCAAAGGCTTACTATGTGCCAGGTATTGTGCTTGGCATTGAGAGAAATGACAAGGAAAACACGGTTCCTATGCTAAAGAATGTACAAATTAGCTAGAATAAAGGCAGGTAAATATTAATATATCATAACACACACAGTGTTTGTTATGACCCATGCAACATATAATCTATTTTAAGTATTATACTCCTTAGCTGCTTCAAACTATTAATGATGTTGAGCAGAAATGTGTTTTAAGTTTAGATAACCATCATAAAAGTGTAATTCCTGGAAACAAGAATAAAATATACCTTCCACATTACTCCCTCTTAGCATATTTGACTAGACTTGAAGCTCCACAAGGGAAGGGGCTGAGATTACTTTGTTCACAGAGAGAGAACAGCACAATGCCTTGCACAAAATGGATATTTAATAAACAGTATTATTGAGAAAAAAAAGGTTTGGGGACAAATTCCCAATTTAAGGAGCTGCTTATTTACCTCTCACGATATTTGAAAAAGACTCTGTATCTGGGTCAGGAGTCCTGTAACAGTACTGCATATGGGAATGGTCATTTGTGTGGAAGACAGAATACGACTGTTACTTGTCCTGGACAGACTATATAAGTTAACCTGCATAGACTTCCCAACATAACAAATATGAGTGTTACACGTAAAGCACGTCTTAAATTTTAAGCACTGAGATAGTGCCCAAGGGAAAAGTATCTTCCATACTAAGTAAAAGCCATTTGTCAAGGCAGGGGTTTCAGAGAACAGAAGAGGTGGGTGTGTCTCTCCATGGGTGGATGGAGGGGATAGGAATGTACAGTAGTCCCCCCTTATCTGTGGTTTCACTTTCTGCAGTTTCAGTTACCCACAGTCAACTGTGGTTCAAAGATATTAAATGGAAAGTTCCAAAAAGAAATACTTTCTTATAAGTTTTAAATTGCATGTTGTTCTGAATAAAATGATGAAACATCATGCTATTTCCCACTGGGACATGAATCAACTCTTTGTCCC